>CAJHNH020006544.1:0-11793 GCA_905116865.2 Candidula unifasciata | reverse complement strand
AAAGGCGGGCATTTTCTTCAGTGGATTCTTATGACGAAGTGTGGCCGGATTCGTTAATGATTGTGTCAGTGTCATACATCTTTATTTTTTTTTTTTTCCTTACAAGCTGCAATATCTCTGCCTTCAAATATGTGACGTCAAAGTTGATTTTTTTTCTTAGCGAGCCATGTCCTAATTTGATATTTTGTATTTGATTTCGTTGGTACTTTGTCTTCCTCTGATACGGCATTATGGTAAGCGGCATTATCCATTTCTAGGCACGATGGTCTGTCCAGAATTGGAAGAATATCATTCTCCAACCTGTGCCTGAAAATTTGTCCATTCAATTCAGTGTTTTAGTCCCTACCATCCGTGCTGTTTGACTGGAAAATATATCCAGCATCATGGATAAAGCCTGTTTCACTGCTTCTTGCATCAGTGAGTATAATGCGCTGGCCTTTGTTGCTTGGAATGTTCCTTTACTGCTCATTCTTTACTGATTGCTATTCTTTAGCATAGGTTTCGTGGGCATTACCCAGGATTCATCCAAATAAACAATTGCACCTGTCGCTCACGTATTTGCTTTGACTAGCAGTCAACTGTGGCTTTCCACGCATAATGTACTTTCTACCTACAGTTTTCATGAAAGTGAAACCGGTAGCTCTTACGATTTTCCCCAGACTAATTTTTTGAATAGTCAATACTGCATTGTGATTTCAATGTTAATTTCAGTTTTCGAAGAGTAACAAGTTGATTTGTCTCTAACATTTTAAAGATCTCACGTCTAATGACATCTACATTAAATTCATCAACTTTCATTTCCCTTCCTTGCTTGATATAAGTGTACTCTGTGTCCTGTCTAATCCAACGGTTAAAGGATGTTCTTTCGCCAATCGTGTTTGTTTCTCTTGGTCATGAATAGCACAATATAAATGACCCATCTTAGATTCCCTGAAATGTCTTTGACTAAACAACCTTGACCGACGTCTTAGTTTTGGCGTCACTAACAGTGCGACTTTGCACCATAGAATCATGGCATTTCGTAGGTTTTATTTGAACGACAGTTAAAACAGTCATATTGTGCATTACTTCCTGACACGAATAAAAGTAAACCTTCCAAAAGTCTAATAAACTAGCTTCTTCGTAAGAATATATATCGTAGAGAAAAAACAACAACTATATATGATGTTATTCTTAAGTGAAAAAAAAATTATTTGTCTAAGGCTGCATGCAAACAATCGTTGCGATATAACAGGCATTTGTAGAGAAAATGGCTTGTATGTGTGATTATCTCTTGTTGAATGAACTAAATAACCGCAACAGTAAAAAATACTGGGAATATTTCTGCAACATCCTGTAAAAGACACATTATCGTCCCTTGAAAAGTCGCAAAGTACATAGCAATCTATAGCAGTATCCATCGAATAATCTCCCCTAGGCGTGCTCTACAAGTCAAACTGTTTCACAACACCAACAATTTACGATGAGTTGATTTCAAAACGACACTACATTCAGCTTACGTTGTCTGTTGATAGATCTTTAAGGGGTTAAGACAGACATACAGCTTAAGTGTTCCCAGTACAGTGACCTAATTGTCAATTACAGTATCTAATGTTTATCCTGGTAGCAGAACTTCAGTTTGCCGATTCGTGAAAAGTCTTTTTCAAATTAGCTTGCCATCAAAAAGAAGTCATACGGTGCAGTACTGCCTTCAGTCTTGACGTCGACCTAGTTATGTTATTTTTATTCTTTTCTGGGGTCGATATTCTATAATCGGATGAATGACTGGTCGGCGATATAGCCTTCAGCTGTAAGTGTTGGCACTGAGGTGGGGGTTATTTGTGATAGGGTGAAACACTGATGGGTGCAGCACCTATTGATGGATGGGGTGGTGCATTGTATGTATCTAATACTGGGTGTTTGAAGAATGTGGTTATATCAGTATAGATGATATTGAATATTGAAGAATAGCTTTAAATATATATATATATAGTATAACCTCTTGTGAAAGAGCACAGCCACGAGCTGACCAATGAAGAGCTTATAGAGTTGCACTGTGTTTCGCAGCAAGAAGTTTTAGAGGAAAGTTTGTCAGAGGAGGAGGATGTAACAAAAAAAAAGCAACAATCTTATGGCGAAAAAAAAAAAAAAAATGCTGAAAACATTAGAAACTGTTGCTCTTACATTGAGAAGCATCACCCTAATAAGAAAGTGGCAATGAGAGCTGCAAATTTTTTTAATGGTTATGCTGAGTTGCATTTTTGCTAAATTAGGAAGCGTCGGCAAAAACAAATTTTTCTGGACATCTTTGTAGTAAAAATATAATTACGTATGTATCAGAATTATTTCGATTTTGTTTGTTTTCTGCAAATCGATTTCGCATTCCAGGTGAGTTTGAAGATGAAGATTTCACTCTCCTAAACCATATGTAAATAATTTTCTTTGAATAAACTTTATACATTAACATGTGTAATTAATGAGTATTTTTTCTACATGGAGCGCATTATCGTATTTTACATTAATTAAATGAGAAAAATGGTTTTCCATAATGAGTAATTCTGAAACGAATTATGCTCGTTAATCGAGGTTCCACTGTATATATACACACACACACACACACACACACACACATATATATATATATATATATATATATATATATATATTTGTTTGCGTGTGTATGTATATATATATATATATATATATATACTCACATGTATATGTATGACTAAGTCATATGTGAAACAGAAAGTCAAAACATGTTTTTAAAAAGCGTGAAAGCGTAGTAGTGATAATTACAGAGACTGTATGCTATTTAAAATGATAAATCTCAATAAATAGGTCAAGTCTGAATAAAGTCTGTTCGTTTAATTAAGTGCAAGTACTTTGACATAAGCCAGGGAAATATATTATTGCAAAAAGCATAAATATCCGATTGTGTTGCTATATTAGTTGACGGGAAAGTCAGTACGCATACAAAATGTCGACCAGCTAGATCCAAAAGAACTATTAATTGATTGGTTGAATCCTAAGGTATCTGTGGAGGCAATTTGAACAGTTTCACCCTTTAAATTAATCAGATTTGAAATGCCCAAATTATGACAAAATAATGTTCTTTCAGTAGCTAATCGTTTCTTTTTTTCTTTCTCTCTTTCCGTTTTACTTAAAAAAATATTTTACCTATTATATATATATTAAAAGCGGCGTCCGTGGCTTAGGCATTGCGAGTCCGACTCGTAATTCCAACGTACCGCAATCGAAACCCACTGCTGGCTGCGAGGATTTTAATATGGTATGGGGCGTCGCATGTCGACCCAGCCTAAAATGGGTACCATGATGGATGTCCTCGTGAAGTTAAGACGGCCGGCGTAATGCTGACCACATTACCCACCCAGTGCCGATTGGTCAGTAAAAATGTGGGACGCTCTTCACATGTGCCCGATGCGCCTAAGGCGTGAAAAGGAATCTTTACTTCACTTTACTTCACTTATATATATTTAAAAAAGTAAAATATAGTTAAAGCTCAAGTAAAAACATTATCTAACAAAATAAAGAGAGAAAGGGTGTTAGAGAAAAAAAATTTATGTCGCGGCTCACCTACACTTAACGTGATTTTTAAAATTGTGAAAACCTGCAACATTAATATTCCGTTGTCTTTAATGCGATGAACGAAACCTTTAATGCTATGAACGAAACCTTTAATGCGATGAACGAAACTGTCTGGATTAATTTTTTTCCTTTATGTTTATGGAAAGTCTAGTTTACTGTACCCTCAAACCACTCAAAGGGTGTTCCTGCATCTGTTTTTCAGTGTTAGCGATTGTTCAGAATGCACTGCAGCCTTGACTGTAGCATTGTTTTCTGAGTGCACCTGCAACCCAAACTCTTCTCGGCTTCCTTCATGGTACTTCTGTTTTAAACTACTGTCTTCGCTCATCTCAGATTTTGAAAACATTTTTTATTTTTGCCCGCCGTACCCCTGGCATATTATGAATTAATCAAGTAACAGAAAGTATTGTGAACGGCACTCATAGAAAGAAGTAGAAAGATAGAAGAACACACTAGACAACATAAAAATCGAAAGCTATAGTTACCGTGCCGGGAATTGAACCTGTCACCTCCAGATGGCGTCTGCGCCTCGCCATGAATACAAGTGCACTAAGATACATGGTCAACTAGGCATCCCTAGTTGGCATATGTTCGCGGCACTCCTTGAGAACGGGAATATGACTTTATAGAAGGAGGATACAAGTGAAACGGTTAGAAAAAAATTAAGATTGTGAATAGGCTTGTAAAGATTTTAACACACCAAGACAGAGATTCTCAACCTTTCTAATGCCGAGACCCTTTAAAACAGTTCCACATGTTGTGGTGAATCCCAACCATACAATTATTTTTGTTGCTGCTTCATAACTTCAGGGAAAAAGCGTTTTTCGATGGTCTTAGGCGACCCCTGTTGAAGGATCAATCGATCCTCAAAGGGTTCGCTACCCACAGGTTGAGAACCGCTGCACTAAGAGAACTGATTACCCACTGAATGGAGAAAATATAATAGTCGTACTTAGCACACACCGTGTAAAGTGATTGGCTGAAATACGTCATGACAGCGGGACATCTGGAGGAGAAAAAAAGCAGACACAGACCAAGAGGGAAGATGCTGGATAATCTGGTATCATGGCGCGGAAGATATTTGGTGCAGAGAAGTACATGAGACGTAGCGCTGTAGACATGTTGTCTACCGACGGCTCACGGTAGGGACCATACGAAGAACTATCCAATAACTCTTTCTGGCATGTCTGACAATTCTTGTTAAATAGGTCAGTTAAGTGATATCGTGTATCCGTATCAGTACATGTGGTTTTGTTGATTTAGATAAGATAAGAAGAGACTTCACAGGGGAGCATGTACAGCAGGAGCCTACCAATCGTCAGTAGAAGTAATCTCTCGTCGACAAATGTTTCGGCCCACGAGCTCCTAGACATTTTCAGAGAGTGGGCCCACCTGAGTTCTTGAGGCTCAGGGTTGATTTCCTCCTGCTGCACGTATTACCGGATGTTATCGGACAGGGACATGACAAACTGGTGACTTTGCAAAAGGTACTGTGAGATACGAAGTCGTTGCGGCAGCATAATTAGAGCAGTCAGTTTTTCTAGACGACCAAATGGCAAGCTAACGTTTGGTTTACCGAACACATGTGGGACTTTGTTAGCAGGTGGCAGAGGGACACTGGCAGATAATTCGGACACGATAGACTTTTAGGAATAAGACATTCTTTTCCATTAGACACCCGGACCAGCTCACCGAGGCCCGTCCCCCACGACGTTTCGTTGTGTCCAGGGCCAGCTCTAGGCCCTCTCACCAACCTCGCCCAGTTGTTTTAGTGCTCGTTTGCGTTCATCCCCTCGTAAGCCTAGTTGTTTAATCCCATTGTATATTAAAGTGGAAACGAGACCTCTTGCGCCTACCTCGACAGCAAAGATTCTTACTATGTACGCTTCGTCTCTCCTCAGACCAGGCTTTAAGTCACTGTACTTCTCGAGCTTGTACATGTGGCTTTCATCCATTCGCGACTCATAAGGCACGTTCAGCTCAGTCAGAATGAGCTGACGTTTCTCCTCAGAGTGTAGGACTATGTCGGGTAGCAGGCCAGTCTTCCGGATTAACTCAGGGTACTTTTCATGTCCAGGCACGTCAACCGCCAGTAACCAGTCCCTCTCACAGTCAAGCATCGATGGAGCGTATGCGACTTTGTTGAATCTACCTTTATAAATCTGCCACCCCCGTGTGGGTTCCGGGGCCCCATTGTGGGGAAAACAAGAATAGACCCACTGCCTCCCCAAAAGCATGTCGTAAGAGTCGACTAATTAGGGAGCTTCCTTCGAAGTCGGAGTGCATCTGCCGGAGAGGCAAGGAACCAACAGTCTGTATTCAAGAGAATGAGATCTGTAAAACTGATGCACACGCAACACTCAGCTTCTGGAGCAGGACTGCAGTTCAGTAGTGGACGAGCATCCAGAACCTTCCGCAAGAGTTTACAGCTGGTGAACGCGAAGAAGAATGAAGAAGAAGATAAATCTGCCCAGCCTTAAGGAAGCGTGCAGGGACGATGGCAGGACTGGCTCTCGCATTGGCCCTCATCCTAGCTTGGTCCACAACGGCCGTTAACTCTTTAAGCACCTTGTTGTGGCGCCAAGTATACCTGCCTTGACCTAGGGCTTTTCTGCACGCGGAGAGTACGTGCTCGAGCGTCTGTTTAGCCCTAGGTCAAGGCAGGTATACTTGGCGCCACAACAAGGTGCTAAAAGAGTTCTGCTGAGTTAGCTCTGCATAGCGGGCATGTCGGGTCGTTAGCCGCACTCTACTTTACCATGTTAACACCGGACGGTAATACATCGTAGGCAGATCAAACGAAAAAGCTCAGTCACAGCGGGGCCATTCGCCAGATCTCACCCTGTGAGTACTAGTGGCAAGGCGCTATTAAGGCTGATCTACTGGCCTTGCTGCGACTGTTGGGCGGCTTTCTGGACCCGAACCTCGTTTTCGGTGTCCTTGATCTGCTGTATACCCATATCTCGGCGCTCTTTGGCTGTGGCTTTGGACCACTAACTGATTTTTCCGTGCCCTAGGCCTCGGCGGTCGGTTTGAAATAATCTGCTGTTGAACGTTCTATAGCTGCAGCGTTCACTTTCCGTTAACGTTATGTTATAAAGCTCTCTTTTCGTTTATTAGGTTAGTTGGGTATTCTTTACAGGGCGCTGTTGAACCAACCCCAAAAGCCACTGGCTGTTGTGTGGTTTTTTCTAGGCAAATTTACGTCCAGCAGTTTGCCATTGCTTTCTAGACGGTCGGCTTTCTTGATACCACTGTCGAAACCAACGCAAATCGCATGGCCTACATCTGGGATAGAACCCGGTATCTCGGAATTACGAAGCGTTTGCATCGACTTAGCCACAGAACCGACTTTCGTTTAATACTTGTTTAAAAAAGAAGTTAATCAGCTTCTTTCGGAGTCTGCAACAGACATGGTTCATGTTCAGAGGACACTCAAAGTAGTTGACAACATTTTTGCCAATGCACGAATAGTTTGTGTGGCACCGATAAGCCAGTCCACATAATTCATTAACTTGTTAAACCAGCTGGCTATTACTAATTAGGCCTAGTAATATGTTCCCGATGAACTATTGACTTTCCAAGGAGAACTTTTACTTTTACAAATGAAACAAGTGATGGCTGAATGCATTTTTTTCTAAGTAGTAGTAGTAGTAGTAGTAGTAGAAGATGAAGATGAAGAAGAAGAAGAAGAAGAAGATGATGAAGAAGAAGAAGAAGAAAAAGAAGAAGAAGAAGAAGAAGAAGAAGAAGAAGAAGAAGAAGAAGAAGAAGAAGAAGAAGAAGAAGAAGAAGAAGAAGAAGGAGGAGGAGGAGAAGAAGAAGAAGCAGAAGAAGAAGAAGAAGAAGAAGAAGAAGAAGAAGAAGAAGAAGAAGAAGAAGAAGAAGAAGAAGAAGAAGAAGAAGAGGAAAATGAGAAGAAGGAAAAGGAGAAGGAAAAGGAGAAGTAGGAGAAAGAAAAGGAGAGGGAGAAGAAGGAAAATGAGAAGTAGACAAAGGAGAAAGAAGAGGAAAAGGAGAAGCAGGAGAAGAAAAAGGAGAGGGAGAAGAAGGAAAAGGAGAAGAATCAGAAGAAGGAGAAGAGAAGGAAAAGAGAAGGAGAAGAAGAATGAGGCGAATGAGAACAAGACTGAGAAGAAGGAGACGGATAAGGAGAAGAAGAAAAGGAGTAGGAGAAGAAGGAGAAGAAGAAGGAAAAGAAGGAGAAAAAATAGAAGGAGAAAAGGAGAAGGAGAAAAAGAAGTGTGTAGTTAGCTGTTCAGTATATAAATGATTACAAGCCACTAAGTCAGGCCCACACAGAGTGACTTCCGTGCCCACTGATGTCTCGTTGTGACGCAGGACGTCTTCTATGTTGCAGGGGTATTAGCTTCGGCATTCGGTCGACGCATCTAGTGTTTGTAAAAGGAAAGGGGGGGGGGGGTAGTGGGGGGCTGTGTAGTCATGAGTTTATTTTTAGCGCCTGTGTATAAGTAAGAAGTACTGCAGTGGAAAGAGCCACATGCGCGATGATTAGTCAGTATCGAAACTTGGAGTTTTTGTATTTGTACTGGTGATTACAACGGTAAGACAGGACGAGACAGAAGAACATTTACAAGATACCTAGGCAATTATGGAGACAACAGTATTAGAAATGAAAATGGCGAAAGACTGTTGGATATATGTGCACAAAATGACCTTGTTATTACCAACACTTTCTTTCAACATAGAGCTTCACAAGTTTTTACATTTTATAAATGGAATGATCCAGATATCAAGAGTCAGACTGATTACATCTTGACAAGAAAAAGAGACTTTCATGAAGTTACAGATGCGAGAGTTATACAAAACTTGAGTTTAGATACAGATCCTAAGATGGTGATACTTGACGGAAAAGTCAACATAAGTTATCAAACAAAAAAGAAATGTGATAAAAGTGACATAATAAAATGGAAGGAACTAGAGTGTGAGGAAAATAGGCGAGCGTTTCAGCAAAAATTACAGGAAAATTATGAACAGCTTCCACAACACTCTTGGGGTAAATACAGAATGGTTGAATTTCAGAGACACCACTATGAAAAAAAGCACAAGAAATATGTGGAACTAAAAGGAAAGGTAACATAAGGCGTAAGCTCTCAACATGGTGGTCTGAAGAAATAAGAAGAATTGTGAGCAATAAAAAGAAAGCTTATGGCATTTGGCTGAGGAGCAGAACAGTAGAGGATTACATAACATACTGGATAATTAGAAGAAAAGTAAATAGAACTATCAGACAAGCAAAAAGAGATTCATGGGAAAAGTTTGGGAGCAAGCTGGCTGAATGAAGAAGAAAGAACAGCAGTAAAAAAAAAAAACTACTACCAAAAAATCAGAGGCATAAGAAACAGGAATGAAGAATACAACCCAACAGAAATTATAAATGATGAAGTTGGCCAACCTTTAATAGAACCTACAAAATTTGAGCAAGGTGGAGTAATTACTTTGAAGCATTACTTAGCTTCAATAAAACAGATAAAAGCAGGGAAGAACATAAAAACAAGGCAGAACTAACAGCAGAGGAACTAGAACCAGGTATATTATTGGATGAGGTAAAATATGCCATTCGAACCGCCCCTAGACTAAAGGCGACAGGTATTGATGATCTACCAGCTGAGGCCATCAAGGCAGCAGGAGAAACGGGAGCAATATGGTTAAAGAGAATATTTCAGGTGGCATGGGAAAATCAAGAAACACCATCAGATTGGCAAACTGCTGTCATTGTCCCGTTGTGGAAAAATAAAGGAAGTAAGAGGGAATGTACAGAATGGTTGAATTTCAGAGACACCACTATGAAAAAAGCACAAGAAATATGTGAAACTAAAAGGAAAGGTAGCATAGGGCGTAGGCTCTCAACATGGTGGTCTGAAGAAATAAAAAGAATTGTGAGCAATAAAAAGAAAGCTTATGGCATTTGGCTGAGGAGAAGAACAGTAGAGGATTACATAACATACTGGATAATTAGAAGAGAAGTAAATAAAACTATCAGACAAGCAAAAAGAGATTCATGGGAAAACAGAGGAATGTCACTTCTCAGTCACATTGGGAAAATGTATGCTAAGATCATCGAAAAAAGACTGAGACGATTGATAGAGTATCAACTTTCAGAAGCACAGATGGACTTTCGACGAAACAGAAGCTGCACAGATACCATTTATACATTAAGACAACTATCAGAGAGGGCAATAGAACATGATAAGACATGTTTGTTGACATTCATAGACCAAGAAAAAGCCTTCGATAGAGTCGACAGGAATATGTTGTGGGCATGCATTAAAAAAAAAAAAAAGGAATCAGCAATCAGCTCATTAATATTTGCAAAAGCCTGTACACACGTAGTAAATGCTGCATAAGATTGAAGGCAGGGTTGTCAAGAACTTTTAAAGTGAACTCTGGTGTGCGTCAGGGCTTTGTACTATCGCCGCTTCTTTTTATAACATACATGGATACCATAATTAGCGAAACGATCTTTAATCATGAAGAAGATATTACAGAATTACTCTTCGCCGACGACCAGGTACTCATAGCAGAAAATACGGAATGCCTACAAAACCACCTAAATCAAATTAGTAACAAAGCGGAGGAATATAATATGAAAATAAACACTACAAAGACAGAGACATAAATGATAGGAAGACATTAAGAAAATTTAGAAATTAAATTAAAAAACAACACCCTGAGACAAACAGAGGAATTTAAGTATTTGGGAGCAATTTTTAAATCCGACGGAAAACTGGACAGAGAAATTAGCTCCAGATGTGTTAAAGCTAATTAAGTAATGGGTCAACTATCTCCCCTGTTGACACAAGCAGATACCTCAGAGTACTAAAGTGAATCTTATCAGAACTATTTTTTGGCCAACACTATGCTATCAATGCCAAACGTGGACACTTACATCCTCCAATCAACGAAAAATTGTGACAACAGAGAGGAAATGCCTTAGAAGAGCTTCAGGAGTTTCTAGGAAAGACAGAATACGAAATCATGAAAACAGACGAATGCTAGGAATAAAGCCAGTCTTACAGGTCATCAAAGAACAACAAATGAAGTGGTTTGGACACCTAACAAGAATGCCCTGGTACTATCCGCCACAGCAAGCCACACTAAAACGTTACAACGGGTATAGAGCGAGAGGAAGACCTCGGAAACATGGAGTGATGGCATTAAGAACAGCCTTACAGAAATGAACATCAGTCCTAATAGTGCTCTTGACAGAGCTCACCAACGAACATTAGAGAGAGAGAGAGAGAAAGAGAGAGGTTTTAAAGCGCTAACCATAAGGTATACCTGACACCCTGCAACATGGAAGAGCCCTGCGTCACAACGAGGCATTGGTGGGAAGGGAAGTCACTCTGTTTGTAGGCCTGACAGTAGTAGTAGTATATTTTCCCCCACCAGGACATCACACAAGCGATAAACACCCGAAGACACAATGTGCCACCATGTTGATCAAAATTACCCGTGGAGAGGTCCTGGAAACCTTCAACATTAGACCATATTCATGGCCGGGTTATATTGCGGCCCCTGGCAAGAGCCAGGATGGGGCTTCAAAATAACGAAAAATTGCATTCCACAAGTAAATTAGTTTGCAGGAGCCTTACTTCGTTATTTGCTCAAAAAAATAAAAGACAGTTAGAAATGAAATTATGGGAGAGGTGAGATGTATTTTTAAGAGAGAAACTCACGTTGAAATAACGTGGGCTATGAAGAAATCGTTGAAATATTGAAGATGAAGGCGTCATTAGATCGCTCAATAAAACCATTAGGAAAGTGAATGTCCAACTGGAGATATGACATAGAGACAGGATAAATGTGAACACTGGCTGCACAAAATGTAGCCAAGACAGCCTATATTGAAATATCAAAATGTCAAATGACAGAAAGGTTTGGAGAGTAACCATCTGCCATTTCTGCTTGAAATTATTTACCTGACATTAGTCAGTAGCACTAGTTTAACTAACAGTAGTAGTATTTGCTGTTGTAGCAGTAGTAGAAGTAGAAGTAATTGTAGCAGTATGAGTAATAGTAGTTTATGCAAACAGCAATTAACGTTCCTTTCTAAAGGAAGCCTAATCAAGAAGTAACACAAAGTATAAGTTAAGGGTGTGGAAAAATGGGGGGTGGGGTGTAAAAAAGTGGGGGGGGGGGGGGGGGGGGAGAGAGGGAGGAGATTAGTTATATAAGAAAGCG
>CAJHNH020006543.1:0-11800 GCA_905116865.2 Candidula unifasciata | reverse complement strand
GAAGACTAAAATAAAAAATTTCTTATAGCGTAAGATCTTAATCGGGGGGGAGCATTCCAGGCAAACCACCCCGACACGTTGGCTAAGCCGTTTCTGCAATTTTGATTCATTTGGCAAGAGGGAGAAAAAAATAAACTTTTTGTGCTGATTGAATTTTTTTTTGCTTTTTCATGTCCCGCACCCGATCAGTTTTTGGCAAGCCGTTTCTGCAAGTTTTGATCGTTTGGCAAGAGCTGGGAAAATACTAAAACTTAGTGAAAGATCGAATCTTTTGGACCCCTTTCCAGGCCCAACCGATCCGACAGCGTTGGCTAAGATTTTTCTGAAAGTTTTGTTTCATTTGAAAAAGACTGGAAAGAATACAAACTTTGATGGGTCGATCGAATTTTTTAAAGCTTTTCCATTCCCAACCACACCCGTCACGTCTGGCTAAGCCGTTTCGCAATTTTGTTCAGTTGAGAAATGCCCAAACCAGCATCCGATCAGCGTTGGGCTAAGCCGTTTCTGCAAGTTCTGATTCAGTTTGAGCAAGAGCTGGAGAAGAATACAAAACTTCTTATGGTGTCAGATCTGAATCGTCGTTTGAGCATTTCCAGGCCCAACCAGCATCCGATCAGCGTCTGGCTAAGCCGTTTCTGCAAGTTCTGATTCAGTTTGAGCAAGAGCTGGAGAAGAATACAAAACTTCTTATAGTGTCAGATCTGAATCGTTTGGAGCATTTCCAGGCCCAACCAGCATCCGATCAGCGTCTGGCTAAGCCGTTTCTGCAAGTTCTGATTCAGTTTGAGCAAGAGCTGGAGAAGAATACAAAACTTCTTATGGTGTCAGATCTGAATCGTTTGGAGCATTTCCAGGCCCAACCAGCATCCGATCAGCGTCTGGCTAAGCCGTTTCTGCAAGTTCTGATTCAGTTTGAGCAAGAGCTGGAGAAGAATACAAAACTTCTTATAGTGTCAGATCTGAATCGTTTGAGCATTTCCAGGCCCAACCAGCATCCGATCAGCGTCTGGCTAAGCCGTTTCTGCAAGTTCTGATTCAGTTTGAGCAAGAGCTGGAGAAGAATACAAAACTTCTTATAGTGTCAGATCTGAATCGTTTGGAGCATTTCCATGCCCAACCAGCATCCGATCAGCGTCTGGCTAAGCCGTTTCTGCAAGTTCTGATTCAGTTTGAGCAAGAGCTGGAGAAGAATACAAAACTTCTTATAGTGTCAGATCTGAATCGTTTGGAGCATTTTCATGCCCAACCAGCATCCGATCAGCGTCTGGCTAAGCCGTTTCTGCAAGTTCTGATTCAGTTTGAGCAAGAGCTGGAGAAGAATACAAAACTTCTTATAGTGTCAGATCTGAATCGTTTGAAGCATTTTCAGGCCCAACCAGCATCCGATCAGCGTCTGGCTAAGCCGTTTCTGCAAGTTCTGATTCAGTTTGAGCAAGAGCTGGAGAAGAATACAAAACTTCTTATGGTGTCAGATCTGAATCGTTTGGAGCATTTCCAGGCCCAACCAGCATCCGATCAGCGTCTGGCTAAGCCGTTTCTGCAAGTTCTGATTCAGTTTGAGCAAGAGCTGGAGAAGAATACAAAACTTCTTATAGTGTCAGATCTGAATCGTTTGGAGCATTTCCAGGCCCAACCAGCATCCGATCAGCGTCTGGCTAAGCCGTTTCTGCAAGTTCTGATTCAGTTTGAGCAAGAGCTGGAGAAGAATACAAAACTTCTTATGGTGTCAGATCTGAATCGTTTGAAGCATTTCCAGGCCCAACCAGCATCCGATCAGCGTCTGGCTAAGCCGTTTCTGCAAGTTCTGATTCAGTTTGAGCAAGAGCTGGAGAAGAATACAAAACTTCTTATAGGTGTCAGATCTGAATCGTTTGAGAGCATTTCCAGGCCCAACCAGCATCCGATCAGCGTCTGGCTAAGCCGTTTCTGCAAGTTCTGATTCAGTTTGAGCAAGAGCTGGAGAAGAATACAAAACTTCTTATGGTGTCAGATCTGAATCGTTTGGAGCATTTCCAGGCCCAACCAGCATCCGATCAGCGTCTGGCTAAGCCGTTTCTGCAAGTTCTGATTCAGTTTGAGCAAGAGCTGGAGAAGAATACAAAACTTCTTATAGTGTCAGATCTGAATCATTTGGAGCATTTCCAGGCCCAACCAGCATCCGATCAGCGTCTGGCTAAGCCGTTTCTGCAAGTTCTGATTCAGTTTGAGCAAGAGCTGGAGAAGAATACAAAACTTCTTATTGTGTCAGATCTGAATCGTTTGGAGCATTTTAAGGCCCAACCAGCATTCTATCAACGTCTGGCTAAGCCGTTTCTGCAAGTTCTGATTCAGTTTGAGCAAGAGCTGGAGAAGAATACAAAACTTCTTATAGTGTCAGATCTGAATCCTTTGGAGCATTTCCAGGCCCAACCAGCATCCGATCAGCGTCTGGCTAAGCCGTTTCTGCAAGTTCTGATTCAGTTTGACCAAGAGCTGGAGAAGAATACAAAACTTCTTATAGAGTCAGATCTGAATCGTTTGGAGCATTTCCAGGCCCAACCAGCATCCGATCAGCGTCTGGCTAAGCCGTTTCTTCTGCAAGTTCTGATTCAGTTTGAGCAAGAGCTGGAGAAGAATACAAAACTTCTTATAGTGTCAGATCTGAATCGTTTAGAGCATTTCCAGCCCAACCAGCATCCGATCAGCGTCTGGCTAAGCCGTTTCTGCAAGTTCTGATTCAGTTTGAGCAAGAGCTGGAGAAGAACAAAACTTCCTTATAATGTCACCTGAATCGTTTGGAGCGTTTTCATGCCAAACCAGCATCCGGTTTAGCTCTGGCTAGGCCGTTTATGCAATTCTGATCGTTTGAGCAGAGTTTACAAGAATACAAAACTTTCTTTGGTGACAGATCTGAATCTTTGAAGCATTTCCAGTCCCAACCAGCATCCGTCACGTCTGGTTAAACCGTTTCTGCAAGTCTGATTCAGTCTGAGCATTGGCGGGATTAAGAATACAAAACTTCTTATGTTGTCCAGATCTGAATCGTTTGGAGCAATTTCTGCCCAACCAGCATCCGATCAGCGTCTGGCTATCCGTTTCTGCAAGTTCTTATTCAGTTTGAGCAAGAGCTGGGAAGACTACATAAACTTCTGATAGTGACCAGATTCTGGATCGGTTTAAGAGCATTTTCTTGCGCCGCAAACAGCATCCGATCATCGTCTGGCTATAGGACGTTTGTGCCAAGTTGTCTGATTCAGTTTTTGGAGCAATGCGGAGGAGAAGAATACAAAAACTTCTTATAGCGACAGACCTTAATCGTCTCGGAGCCTTTTTCAGGGCCCAACCAGCATACGATCAGGCCGTCGTGCTAAGCCGATTCTGCAAGTTCTGATCTCAAGTTTTTGAGCTAGCGTTGGGAGAAGAATACAAAACTTCCGGTGGTGACAGCTCTGAATCGTTTGAAGCATTACAGGCATGGGTTAACACCAGGGCGTCTGATCAAACGTCTGGCTAAGCCGTTTTCTGCGAATTTCGATTCAGTTTGAGGGAATGACTTTGGTAAGAATACAAAACTTCTGATGGTGACAGGATCTGCATCGTTTGAAGCATTTCCAGGCGTTCCAACCAGCATCCGATCGGCGTATTGGTTGGTTAAGGTTATCCGCCAGTGTTGATTCAGTTTGAGCAAGAGCTGGAAAGGATACAAAACTCTTATAGACAGCTCTGAATCGTTAGAGCCATTCTCTAGGCCCCACCAGAATCCGAAGCAGCGTCTGGCTAAGACGTTTCTGCAAGTTCTGATTCAGTTTGAGCAAGAGCTGGAGAAGAATACAAAACTTCTTATAGTGTCAGATCTGAATCGTTTGAGAGCATTTCCAGGCCCAACCAGCATCCGATCAGCGTCTGGCTAAGCCGTTTCTGCAAGTTCTGATTCAGTTTGAGCAAGAGCTGGAGAAGAATACAAAACTTCTTATAGTGTCAGATCTGAATCGTTTGGAGCATTTCCAGGCCCAACCAGCATCCGATCAGCGTCTGGCTAAGCCGTTTCTGCAAGTTCTGATTCAGTTTGAGCAAGAGCTGGAGAAGAATACAAAACTTCTTATAGTGTCAGATCTGAATCGTTTGGAGCATTTCCAGGCCCAACCAGCATCCGATCAGCGTCTGGCTAAGCCGTTTCTGCTGCAAGTTCTGATTCAGTTTGAGCAAGAGCTGGAGAAGAATACAAAACTTCTTATAGTGTCAGATCTGAATCGTTTGAAGCATTTCCAGGCCCAACCAGCATCCGATCAGCGTCTGGCTAAGCCGTTTCTGCAAGTTCTGATTCAGTTTGAGCAAGAGCTGGAGAAGAATACAAAACTTCTTATGGTGTCAGATCTGAATCGTTTTGAGAGCATTTCCAGGCCCAACCAGCATCCGATCAGCGTCTGGCTAAGCCGTTTCTGCAAGTTCTGATTCAGTTTGAGCAAGAGCTGGAGAAGAATACAAAACTTCTTATAGTGTCAGATCTGAATCGTTTGGAGCATTTCCAGGCCCAACCAGCATCCGATCAGCGTCTGGCTAAGCCGTTTCTGCAAGTTCTGATTCAGTTTGAGCAAGAGCTGGAGAAGAATACAAAACTTCTTATAGTGTCAGATCTGAATCGTTTGGAGCATTTTTCCAGGCCCAACCAGCATCCGATCAGCGTCTGGCTAAGCCGTTTCTGCAAGTTCTGATTCAGTTTGAGCAAGAGCTGGAGAAGAATACAAAACTTCTTATAGTGTCAGATCTGAATCGTTTGGAGCATTTCCAGGCCCAACCAGCATCCGATCAGCGTCTGGCTAAGCCGTTTCTGCAAGTTCTGATTCAGTTTGAGCAAGAGCTGGAGAAGAATACAAAACTTCTTATAGTGTCAGATCTGAATCGTTTGGAGCATTTCCAGGCCCAACCAGCATCCGATCAGCGTCTGGCTAAGCCGTTTCTGCAAGTTCTGATTCAGTTTGAGCAAGAGAGCTGGAGAAGAATACAAAACTTCTTATAGTGTCAGATCTGAATCGTTTGAAGCATTTCCAGGCCCAACCAGCATCCGATCAGCGTCTGGCTAAGCCGTTTCTGCAAGTTCTGATTCAGTTTGAGCAAGAGCTGGAGAAGAATACAAAAACTTCTTATAGTGTCAGATCTGAATCGTTTGGAGCATTTCCAGGCCCAACCAGCATCCGATCAGCGTCTGGCTAAGCCGTTTCTGCAAGTTCTGATTCAGTTTGAGCAAGAGCTGGAGAAGAATACAAAACTTCTTATAGTGTCAGATCTGAATCGTTTGGAGCATTTCCAGGCCCAACCAGCATCCGATCAGCGTCCGGCTAAGCCGTTTCTGCAAGTTCTGATTCAGTTTGAGCAAGAGCTGGAGAAGAATACAAAACTTCTTATAGTGTCAGATCTGAATCGTTTGGAGCATTTTCCAGGCCCAACCAGCATCCGATCAGCGTCTGGCTAAGCCGTTTCTGCAAGTTCTGATTTTGAGCAGTTTGAGCAAGAGCTGGAGAAGAATACAAAACTTCTTATATGTGTCAGATCTGAATCGTTTGAGCATTTCCAGGCCCAACCAGCATCCGATCAGCGTCTGGCTAAGCCGTTTCTGCAAGTTCTGATTCAGTTTGAGCAAGAGCTGAGAAGAATACAAAACTTCTTATAGTGTCAGATATGTATCGTTTGCAGCATTTCCAAGCCCAACCAGCATCCGATCAGCGTCTAGCTAAGCCGTTTCTGCAAGTTCTGATTCAGTTTCAGCAAAAGCTGGAGAAGAATACAAAACTTCTTATAGTGTCAGATCTGAATCGTTTGAGAGCATTTTCCAGCCCAACCAGCATCCGATCAGCGTCCGGCTAAGCCGTTTCTGCAAGTTCTGATTCAGTTTGAGCAAGAGCTGGAGAAGAATACAAAACTTCTTATAGTGACAGATCTGAATCGTTTGGAGCATTTCCAGCCCCAACAAGCATCCGATCAGCGTCTGCCTAAGCCGTTTCTGCAAGTTCTGATTCACTTTGAGCAAGAGCTGGAGAAGAATACAAAACTTCTTATAGTGTCAAATCTGAATCTTTTGGAGCATTTCCAGGCAGAACCAGCATCCGATCAGCGTCTGGCTAAGCCGTTTCTGCAAGTTCTGATTCAGTTTGAGCAAAAGCTGGAGAAGAATACAAAACTTCTTATGGTGACAGATCTGAATCGTTTGGAGCATTTCCAGGCCCAACCAGCATCCGATCATCAGCGTCTGGCTAAGCCGTTTCTGCAAGTTCTGATTCAGTTTGAGCAAGAGCTGGAGAAGAATACAAAACTTCTTATGGTGTCAGATCTGAATCGTTTAGAGCATTTCCAGGCCCAACCAGCATCCGATCAGCGTCTGGCTAAGCCGTTTCTGCAAGTTCTGATTCATTCAGTTTGAGCAAGAGCTGGAGAAGAATACAAAACTTCTTATAGTGTCAGATCTGAATCGTTTGGAGCATTTTCAGGCCCAACCAGCATCCGATCCGATCAGCGTCTGGCTAAGCCGTTTCTGCAAGTTCTGATTCAGTTTGAGCAAGAGCTGGAGAAGAATACAAAACTTCTTATAGTGTCAGATCTGAATCGTTTGAGCATTTTCCAGGCCCAACCAGCATCCGATCAGCGTCTGGCTAAGCCGTTTCTGCAAGTTCTGATTCAGTTTGAGCAAGAGCTGGAGAAGAATACAAAACTTCTTATAGTGTCAGATCTGAATCGTTTGGAGCATTTCCAGGCCCAACCAGCATCCGATCAGCGTCTGGCTAAGCCGTTTCTGCAAGTTCTGATTCAGTTTGAGCAAGAGCTGGAGAAGAATACAAAACTTCTTATAGTGTCAGATCTGAATCGTTTGGAGCATTTCCAGGCCCAACCAGCATCCGATCAGCGTCTGGCTAAGCCGTTTCTGCAAGTTCTGATTCAGTTTGAGCAAGAGCTGGAGAAGAATACAAAACTTCTTATAGTGTCAGATCTGAATCGTTTGGAGCATTTCCAGGCCCAACCAGCATCCGATCAGCGTCTGGCTAAGCCGTTTCTGCAAGTTCTGATTCAGTTTGAGCAAGAGCTGGAGAAGAATACAAAACTTCTTATAGTGTCAGATCTGAATCGTTTGGAGCATTTCCAGGCCCAACCAGCATCCGATCAGCGTCTGGCTAAGCCGTTTCTGCAAGTTCTGATTCAGTTTGAGCAAGAGCTGGAGAAGAATACAAAACTTCTTATAGTGTGTCAGATCTGAATCGTTTGGAGCATTTCCAGGCCCAACCAGCATCCGATCAGCGTCTGGCTAAGCCGTTTCTGCAAGTTCTGATTCAGTTTGAGCAAGAGCTGGAGAAGAATACAAAACTTCTTATAGTGTCAGATCTGAATCGTTTGGAGCATTTCCAGGCCCAACCAGCATCCGATCAGCGTCTGGCTAAGCCGTTTCTGCAAGTTCTGATTCAGTTTGAGCAAGAGCTGGAGAAGAATACAAAACTTCTTATAGTGTCAGATCTGAATCGTTTGAGCATTTCCAGCCCAACCAGCATCCGATCAGCGTCTGGCTAAGCCGTTTCTGCAAGTTCTGATTCAGTTTGAGCAAGAGCTGGAGAAGAATACAAAACTTCTTATGGTGTCAGATCTGAATCGTTTGGAGCATTTCCAGGCCCAACCAGCATCCGATCAGCGTCTGGCTAAGCCGTTTCTGCAAGTTCTGATTCAGTTTGAGCAAGAGCTGGAGAAGAATACAAAACTTCTTATAGTGTCAGATCTGAATCGTTTGAGCATTTCCAGGCCCAACCAGCATCCGATCAGCGTCTGGCTAAGCCGTTTCTGCAAGTTCTGATTCAGTTTGAGCAAGAGCTGGAGAAGAATACAAAACTTCTTATAGTGTCAGATCTGAATCGTTTGGAGCATTTCAGGCCCCCACAGCATCCGATCAGCGTCTGGCTAAGCCGTTTCTGCAAGTTCTGATTCAGTTTGAGCAAGAGCTGGAGAAGAATACAAAACTTCTTATAGTGTCAGAGATCTGAATCGTTTGGAGCATTTCCAGGCCCAACCAGCATCCGATCAGCGTCTGGCTAAGCCGTTTCTGCAAGTTCTGATTCAGTTTGAGCAAGAGCTGGAGAAGAATACAAAACTTCTTATAGTGTCAGATCTGAATCGTTTAGAGCATTTCCAGGCCCAACCAGCATCCGATCAGCGTCTGGCTAAGCGGTTTCTGCAAGTTCTGATTCAGTTTGAGCAAGAGCTGGAGAAGAATACAAAACTTCTTATAGTGTCAGATCTGAATCGTTTGAGCATTTTCAGGCCAAACCAGCATCCGATCAGCGTCTGGCTAAGCCGTTTCTGCAAGTTCTGATTCAGTTTGAGCAAGAGCTGGAGAAGAATACAAAACTTCTTATGGTGTCAGATCTGAATCGTTTGGAGCATTTCCAGGCCCAACCAGCATCCGATCAGCGTCTGGCTAAGCCGTTTCTGCAAGTTCTGATTCAGTTTGAGCAAGAGCTGGAGAAGAATACAAAAAACTTCTTATAGTGTCAGATCTGAATCGTTTGGAGCATTTCCAGGCCCAACCAGCATCCGATCAGCGTCTGGCTAAGCCGTTTCTGCAAGTTCTGATTCAGTTTGAGCAAGAGCTGGAGAAGAATACAAAACTTCTTATAGTGTCAGATCTGAATCGTTTGAAGCATTTCCAGGCCCAACCAGCATCCGATCAGCGTCTGGCTAAGCCGTTTCTGCAAGTTCTGATTCAGTTTGAGCAAGAGCTGGAGAAGAATACAAAACTTCTTATAGTGTCAGATCTGAATCGTTTGAGCATTTCCAGGCCCAACCAGCATCCGATCAGCGTCTGGCTAAGCCGTTTCTGCAAGTTCTGATTCAGTTTGAGCAAGAGAGCTGGAGAAGAATACAAAAACTTCTTATGGTGTCAGATCTGAATCGTTTGAAGCATTTCCAGGCCCAACCAGCATCCGATCAGCGTCTGGCTAAGCCGTTTCTGCAAGTTCTGATTCAGTTTGAGCAAGAGCTGGAGAAGAATACAAAACTTCTTATAGTGTTAGATCTGAATCGTTTGAGCATTTCATGCCCAACCAGCATCCGATCAGCGTCTGGCTAAGCCGTTTCTGCAAGTTCTGATTCAGTTTGAGCAAGAGCTTTGGAAGAATACAAAACTATATAGTGTCAGATCTGAATCGTTTGGAGCATTTTCAGGCCCAACCAGCATCCGATCAGCGTCTGGCTAAGCCGTTTCTGCAAGTTCTGATTCAGTTTGAGCAAGAGTTTGAGAAGAATACAAAACTTCTTATGGTGTCAGATCTGAATCGTTTGGAGCATTTCCAGGCCCAACCAGCATCCGATCAGCGTCTGGCTAAGCCGTTTCTGCAAGTTCTGATTCAGTTTGAGCAAGAGCTGGAGAAGAATACAAAACTTCTTATAGTGTCAGATCTGAATCGTTTGGAGCATTTCCAGGCCCAACCAGCATCCGATCAGCGTCTGGCTAAGCCGTTTCTGCAAGTTCTGATTCAGTTTGAGCAAGAGCTGGAGAAGAATACAAAACTTCTTATAGTGTCAGATCTGAATCGTTTGGAGCATTTCCAGGCCAACCAGCATCCGATCAGCGTCTGGGCTAAGCCGTTTCTGCTTCTGATTCAGTTTGAGCAAGAGCTGGAGAAGAATACAAAACTTCTTATAGTGTGAAAGATCTGAATCGTTTGGAGCATTTCCAGGCCCAACCAGCATCCGATCAGCGTCTGGCTAAGCCGTTTTTCTGCAAGTTCTGATTCAGTTTGAGCAAGAGCTGGAGAAGAATACAAAACTTCTTACCATGTGTCAGACTCAATCGCTTGAATGCATTTCAGCCCCACCAGCAATCCGATGTCAGCTCTGGCTAAGCCGTTTCTGCAATTTCTGATTCAGTTGAGCAAGAGCGGAGAAGAATACAAAACTTGCTATAGCGTCAGATCTGAATCGTTTTGGAGCATTATCATGCCCAACCAGCATCCGATCAGCGTTGGCTATAAGCAGTTCTGCCAATCTCCGATTCAGTTTAGGCAGGAGCTATGGAAAGTATACAAAATCTTATAGCGTACAGATATGAATCGTTTTGTGAGCATTTTCCATGCCCAACCAGCATTCCGATCTTCGTAGGGACTAAGCAGTTTCTGCAAGTGTGATCATTAGGAAAGAGCTTGGTGCAGTATACAAAACTTCTTATAGCGTCAGGTTGAGTCGTTTTGGAGTGCTGTTCATGCCCAAGGAGCATCGGAACCAGAGTCTGGCTCTAAAGCAGTCCTGCAACTTCCGATCGTTTGACCAAGAGCTGAGGAAGAATACATAACCGGATTACAGTGACAGATTTGAATCGTTTAGGAGCTTTCCGCAGGACCAACCAGGCATACCGATCAGGCGTGCTGGCTATCGCCGTGTCTACAAAGTTATCTGATTCAGATTTTAGCAAAGAAGGAGCTGGATACGAGATAGCTAATAACTTCTTTATGGTTGACAGAATGGCTTAATCGAATTGAAGGCCATTTCCAGGCACCACCCAGCAGTTCGATCAGTCGTCCTGGCTAAGCCCGTTTCCGCAAGTTCTGATTCAGTTGAGCAAGAGATGGAGAAGAATAACAAACTTCTTCTTATGGTGACAGATCTGATCGTTTGAAGCATTTACAGGCCCAACCAGCATATGATCAGCGTATGGAGAAGCCGTTTTGCAAGTTCTGACTCAGTTGAGCAAGAGATAGAGAAGAATACAAAACTTCTTATAGCGTAGATCTGAATCGGTTGGAGCATTTAATGCCTAACCAGCATCCGATCAGGCGTCTGCGCTAAGCCGTTTCTGCAAGTTCTGATTCAGTTTGAGCAAGAGCTGGTAAGGAATACAAAACTTCTTATGGTGTCAGATCTGAATCGTTTGGAGCATTTCCAGGCCCAACAGGCATCCGATCAGCGTCTGGCTAAGTCGTTTCTGCAAGTTCTGATTCAGTTTGAGCAAGAGCTGGAGAAGAATACAAAACTTCTTATGGTGTCAGATCTGAATCGTTTGAAGCATTTCCAGGCCCAACCAGCATCCGATCAGCGTCTGGCTAAGCCGTTTCTGCAAGTTCTGATTCAGTTTGAGCAAGAGCTTTAGAAGAATACAAAACTTCTTATAGTGTCAGATCTGAATCGTTTGGAGCATTTTCAGGCCCAACCAGCATCCGATCAGCGTCTGGCTAAGCCGTTTCTGCAAGTTCTGATTCAGTTTGAGCAAGAGCTGGAGAAGAATACAAAACTTCTTATGGTGACAGATCTGAATCGTTTGAAGCATTTCCAGGCACAACCAGCATCCGATCAGCTCGTTTAAAAGCATTTTCAGGCCCAAACCCAGAATCCGATAAGGTTGGCTAAGACTTTTCTCCCAAATTCTGTTTCGGGGTTTGGAGCAAAAGTGGAGAAGAATACAAAATTTCTTATAGTGTCAGATATGAATCTTTTTTGGAGCTTTTCCCGGGAAAAAACCCAAGCATCCGATCGGGCGTAGGCTAAGCCGTTTTTTCAAGTTTGTTTCGTTTGAGAAAAAAAAAGGGATTTTGGGGAAGAATAAAAAATTTATGGTAGTTTAAAAATCTTTTTAGAGCATTCCTTCCCCAAACCAGCACCCCTTTTTTCCCCCGGTCTGGCAAACCAGTAATGCAATTTCCCGTTTTCAGTTTGAGAAACAGTGGAGAAGAAAAAAAATTTCCTTTTAGGGGTGTCAGATAAATCGTTTAGAGCTTTTCCCCGGGCCCCAAAACCCGGGATCCGATCAGGTCTGGAAAGCCTTTTTCTGCAAGTCTTTTTCAGTTAAGCAAGAGGG
>CAJHNH020006542.1:0-11812 GCA_905116865.2 Candidula unifasciata | reverse complement strand
GAGTTTTGTTTTGATTTGCACAACGGGCAAGTCGGATCGTTGGTCGCAGACCATTTAACCATGTTGACACCGGACGGTAATACATCGTACGCCGAACGAACGATAAAGCTCAGTCGCAGAAACAAAGTCCCCTTGTTACCAACTTTTATGAACTAGTTGTCAGTGAAACGTTTCGTGCAACACAGTAATATAGAAACAAAGACGCAATATCACAGTAGCAGTTAAGGATGTAACAGTAAACAGAAATTAAATATAGAAAATAATTTACAATAGTTAACTTTCACTTCAAATTATTTCTAATGTATCGATTTTGCCCACTTAATATGCATATTCAGAACAAACAGAATGCCGAAGCAATCTACGAGGCTCATCCGGAACTGTATTTTCCATATCAGGATATAATGAGATGCTGAATTGTTGGGAATAAAGACCCTTTTTTACTATAGTAAAGTAACTGTTGGTGCTGCACCTTAATTTCATTACATTATCAAAGGAAAGGGAAGTGGTTGCAACAGTTAATTATGGTTTTAATTGTTGTCTTTGCAATCATTATTTACCAGCTATTTTTTAATCCTAAAATACTTCTTTTAACAATTTACTTAATTTTAGCTACTATGGTGTGATACAATTTAGAGTGCGAGGATACCCTCTGAAGAATTGCATTTGTCACTCATTTCTGTATTTTGCTTGATAACATATGTTGTTACGTTCGCTAATAAATTTGCCCCTCTTATATTTCTGGGTTGTGTGTGTTTTGTAAGCCTCTGGGGAAAAAACTAATCACATTTTTCCCATCAACCCCAGTCTTTGATATCTCTCATAGATGATTTTCGCAGAGATTTATACAGAAAATACTGTACTAATATTAGATAAACAGATACCTGTAACTGAAAAAAAAAAATTGTGCTGAAAGGGAAAAACAAATATTATTAAATTTTTTGGGAATCAGGAACTCAGAATTACACAAGAGCACCTGTAAGATTTAGGAAAAAAAAATATATATATCTAGATCAATGTAGATTTTTCAAAAGCCTTATATAGAAAATACTGTTAAAATATTAGTTAAATATAGGTGATAAAAGAATATAAATTCATTTTTGGAACCAGTAACATAGAATTAGCCGAGAACATATATACAATTTAAAGCACCAGTGATATCGGAACTTCATTTCAGTATTTTAAAATAAATCTTGAAACAATGCAGATGGCAAGTAAAACTTAAAAAAGTAATAAGTAGAACATTATTCAGTTAATTCGAAAAACTTCAACACCAGTATTATTATTAATAATATATGCTTTTACCTGCCACCTGAAGCCACTGGTTAAAATTTAAAGATACTACAGATTAAGGCGGCTAACAATATAGGGAACTTCTCACACCATATAACACGACACATACACTTTAATATTAAATAAAGATAGATGGGGAAGCCAAACACAATTTGCTACAGATGGAAGTTGTTGTAATAGACATGTTTAAAAAACATAATGATTTTTAAAAAAAAAATTACCGTTTTGTTTTGGTTTTATGAATCTTAGCAGTTTTCCAAGGATTGCAGATCTTGTTCCAGTATTATGTTTTAACAAAATTTTACGCAGTGAAAGCGTGATTACCACATAATGTTGCCGACAGAGTGTTGATTTTGTCTTGGCTTGTAAAAAAAATCTACGACAAATCTACGAATGTCCAAAATTACCGGCGCTCAAATTTACTCGAAAAATGAGTGCGTGTCCGCAAAAATTACCACTTCTGGCAACCTAAACACTGACATGAGTCGTATACTTTTTATTCCTTTCGACGGTCGGAAAAAAAAAAACAATAACACAGGCACAAAGGTTGGTTCAACTGGAAGGTTGACAGGGCTCACATGCTCGCAGTCTCCTCTAAGTGAACTATGTGATGTGCTTACTATGATAATAAGTGGGAGTCATAGTTTATGGAAAAAAACTAGACATTTCGCGAGTCTTTTAAAAACAGTTTGCCTATATCACGTCCAAAGCATATTGTAATTTTGTATGCACACTGGGTGAGTTGGTTAACAATTATGCCACAAATCCAGGAACCAGGCATCAAGTATATCACAATTACCTGTTAAGCTCAAAGATCGACTGCAGTTTTCAGTGGGATATATCTCAGCCTGTCTTTAGTTTGTGGTTCACAGACCACCCCCTCTCACAGCTATCGTTACAACCTGATGAACTAACTTCGCCCAGACAGCCTATGAAATACATTTGAAATACGAGCTTCAGTTTTCTAACCCAAAAATTTAGTTGTTAACTTGTTTCGAATACAAACCCTCAACCCAAGTGCCCCTCACATATAAGAGATATCATAAATGGAAGAAAAAGAAGAACCCACGTGTTTTCTTTGGGAGGAAGGCAATGACGCTCAGAGATAAGACAAGTAAACAGATTACAAGTTATTGTGTAGCATTATACAAACTCTTAATAAATATTAATTTAGTCAGGCTACTCTATAACATGTTTCAAAAAGTTTTTTTTTACAGCGTCGCATTGGGGGTGGGGGGGGGGGGAATAAGGAAATCCTCGATACAAACAATCAAGGGGAGGAAATCAGAAAGTTGACTTACATCAGTATTTGAACACTTGGTGTAGTCTGTCCATGTATTGTTTGTGGCTGGGTGCTTATACCAGGATCCGTTGTGCAAGCATACCTTTTTGGCGAATTCTGGGAAAATAAATATTCATAGATCTGTGAAATAAACTAAATCATAACAAACTGAGGTAAAATTATCTCTTTCATAATCAGCACTCGTTGCTAGACTGCTAGTTTCACTTAGATACACAAATATGTAATGTTAATTCTTCTATATGTTTTTCTGAAAGTGATAATGACTCTACACATGCCTGAATGGTCCGCTTGCACTCTGACCTACTCCTGTCCTCCACTAATGTTCTCAAGGATGCAAGCCTGTCAGATCGTGTCATCCATGACTTCTCCCTTATCAGCCGCAGTCCTCTAACTGCATCCACCGCTTCGTGCAAAGGCTGATATGTTTCTGTAACTACTCTGAGGTTTTTGTTTGAAACCCAGGAAGCAGCATCACCAAAACTGTATTTAATGCCCACATATACCTTTCCGTCCGTCTCTAATCAACACATTTTTTTTGTCATGGCTGCCCTTAGCATAGATTTCAATATCTAGAGATACAAATGACAGCAAAATTATATTTAAAGCTAACAAGAGTATCACATTGACCGTCAGGGCTAAAGCCAGGCTTGAAGTCGTGCGGACACTGGGTTTTAACAGTGGTGCCTGCTCGAGTGTGGTCCCAGCAAAGCCAGCCGTCAAACGTTGGAGGGCAGTAGAGGCCATCTGAAAGCAGAAATCCCAATATTAACAATCGCTGGCAAACTTTGCATTATGTCATTCTTCATTTCATTCAAATATACAAAAGCATTTGACTGCGAAACGTGAAGAAGTCATCAGATTGTTAGAAAAATTAAACATTGATGGACAAGATCTACAAATAAAAAAAGAATATTGTTGGCAGCAAACAGCAACTATAAGAATTACAACTGTTTAGTTAATTTCAGTGCATAAAGAGGGGTGTACGACAAGGATGTGTACTGTCACCTGATTTGTTTTTACCATACAGTGAAAGATAAGGTCAATATTTGATATGCAGGGAATTGTTGTTGGTGGTCATAATATAAACAATTTGCCTTATGCTGATGAGACAGTATTGATAGCAACAAGTCAGAAAGAACTGCAGGAAATGATAGACATTGTGGTGGTAGAAAGAGGAAGAATGTGCTTCAGTTTGAGTAATTGAAAGACAGAAGTAATGGTGGTATCAAAGAAAAGAATTATTTCTAAATGTGTCATTTTGGGACAAGTACATAAATTCAAGTATCTGTGCACATGGATAACCTCAAACGGATCTTGCATAACTGAGATAAGAAACAGAATAGGACAGGAAAAAATTGCATTTTATAAAAATAAAGAACATCTTATGCAATTTATCTCTGTCATTGAAGGTTCGAAAAAGAATTATTGCCTGCTACATATTTCGGGTTTAAACATATGGCTGTGAGTCCTGGACAATCGGTAGGCAGGTCAAACAATTTCTTGAGGCCTCAGAGATGTGGTTTTATAGAAGAATGCTAAAAATGCCTTCCACAGCCAAAAAGAGCCACCAAGAGGTTTTCAATGAGGCGAGAGCCCTAAGACAACTTATCAAAGACATCGTTAGGAGACAGTCATCATTTTTCGGCCATGTTATGAGAAGTCAGAAAATGGAACATGTTGTAATCACTGGAAAGATCTATAGAAGGAGGGATAAATGAAAACAACGAGAGACGATTCTTGGCAGTCTTGTTGCATGTCATTAAGGTGTGTCAGCACACGAACTGATACATGCAGAAAGAAATCGCGGATGGTAGAGAGGCATGATCGCCCACGCCAATCGGCAAGGAACCTGATTATGATATTTTATACAAGCAAATCCATTATTTTACGACCCGCAGTAACTGAGATACGGATATGAAATGACGGCGATACATTTGAATTTTTTTTTTTTAAGTTTTCATACTTCTTCAATTCAAAGGTGCTAGCACAGAAATTCTAAAAGCAGATTAATACTCGATGGATAGCAAAGGGTCTGGGTCTTGTCAGCTTCCTTTACTTCCCATAACATTTCTCCGGAACGTATTGAAGGCTAATTCAACCTAGAAGTCCAGGCCAGTGTTTAAAAACGAGCTTAGCCGTGACTTAGTGCACATGGCCATAGGTCCAACATATAGGCGCCTAAGCATGCGTAAATTGAACACAAACCAGGCATTCGGCAGACAGGCTTGCTGGGATGCTTAAACTGAACATATGGTAACAGGTTTACAATTACGTCCCTAGGTGTATTATATTGTCCCTATTCTGACCGATAGCATCATCACCACCCCGTAACACTACGTGTTGTTGGGTCACCAGTTTAAGTTGACTGTCTGATAAACTCTCTCCACCATTGGCGGTCAGATGCTAAGGACTTCATGGTTGCATGCCTGAGGACTGTCCAGTTAGTCAGGTTCTGTAACCACGTCTTTCTCGGTCTGCCTCTTCTCCTTTTTCCCTCAACTGAGCCCTGTAGTATTGTTTTTGAGAGGCCTTAAATCTTATTACATACCCATATAATTGTATGTATGATGTGCCAATAATGTTTCTGAAAAAATCGCATTTTCATTGCGTGTATTTTTATTTCGTTTTACAGTCATATGTAAATGTAGTAATAGCTAGTGCTCTGAGCATTCGAATTTTAATGTTGCATGAAATGTTTTCGGATCTCAATAATGTTTGCTGCTTGGCAAAGACTGATGTTGTCTGGGCAATCCTAGACATAACTTCTGGTCTTGACCCCAGGTAACTTAAAATTGATCCTTCATATTTGAAATTGTTTATTTATTTGTTTTAATTTGTGGTCTTTAACGTAGTTTGGTGAAGTTATTCAGTCGGATTATTAACTATTACTTTTTTTTTCTTCTAATTTCCACTCCTTTTTTGGTTGATGTTTCACAGAGCAGATTTACAAACCCGACTAGTTCTTGTTCTTCCCCGGCGACCCATCGATGGCATCTGCAAACCTTAAGTTTTTTATAGTTCGACCTCCTAAATTAACTGTTCCATGATGTTGTTCTGGAGGGTCAGGCATAATTCTTTCTAAGAAGTGTTGGGGAGAGGAGGCAACCCTGACGGACTCCTACTGTTGTTCAAGACCAACTCCCTATTTGTTCGTTCAGCTTGACAGCACTGCTGGCCTTGGCATAGTGTTGTTCTATAATACGTATCAGGGTTTTACCCACAGTGTACTTTTTCATAGTGTCTCAGAGTGCTGCCTGCGATACTCTATCAAGGTCTGAATGAAATCAATGAACACATGGTACATATGTTTTTCGTGTTGGTGGTATGGCTCTGATAATATGTGTAGATAAAATGTCTGTTCAACAGTTCTTCTTCAAGCACGGAAACCCGCCTGATCCTCTGCTATGATCTTTTTCGCATGCGGCTTTAATATGTTTGGGAGTATCTTGAGCATGACTTTACTGGGATGAGTGACGAGACTTATGGTCCTCTAATTTTGGCTCTGTTGTAAATTCCCCTTTTTGGGGGATGGTAATGATGAGTGATTTGGTCCAAAGAGATGGCCATTAACCAGTCTCCTAAATTGTGTTACAGATTTCAATGTAGATGTCGATGACGTCATATACCACGCCTTTAAGGATCTCAGCTGGAATTTTGTCAATTAATCCATTTTTGGGGGGGGGGTGGTGGGGGGGGGGGGTGAATTTTAAATAGCCAATTTTACTTCATCCCGGAGTATTGGGAAGCTGTCATCTTCCTGTGTTTGGCTGTTGTCAAGGATGTTGGTGTTAATTTTCGTTTGCTGGTTATACATGATGGAACAGTATTCAGACCACGTTTCGAGGATGTAATTATTTTCTGTGAGTAGGTTATCCTCTGTGTGTTGAATGGCGTTACTTGTGTTTTCTCTCGACTGATGTTTGAAATAATGCTAAAAGCTCTTTATTTATTAAACTTGTTCCAGTCTTCTATTTTTGCAAGTTGCCTTCTATTCAACTTTCTTTTATCTCTAGCTTGTCTCTTCTAATATGAAAATTCATCTCTCTATATTTGTCTTCTGGTTGGGGATTGTTCCTGTCTTTCTTGAGGTGCCCTCCATGGTACCACATGTAAAGAATTTCCTGAGTGACCCACGGTAACTTTTTTTTTCAGCTTCTAATAATTTCTTGTGTTGTTTCATTCATTTTGTGTGTGTGTGTGTGTGTGTGTGTGTGTGTGTGTGTGTGTGAATTCATTTGTTAGTGTTTCTACGTTATCAATATTGTTCCAGAGGTGCAAACTTTCCTGCAATTCTGACTGAGATTTTTTGCCACCACTATCTAATCTTTTATTTTGTCAATGTCGTTTTTCAGACGGATGGTCTTGTCACGATTTAAACGTTTAAGGTGGATTCAAAAATTAGCAACACCATATTGTGGTCACTTCCTATATTAGCTCCTGGATAGCTCCTTGTATAAGCTTTGTTTATCCCAGATTTAAGATGTATTTGGACTAGTATGTAGTCAATGTGGTTGTGATGTTCACCTTTGGTGAGTGCCATGTCCAACTTCTTGATGCCTTGTGCTTGTGTAGTGTGTAAGCTAAGAGGAGGTTGTTAAATTTGCAAAATTCCAGCGGTCTAAACCCTCTCTCATTGGTGATTTTGTTGCAGAAAGATGGACATGTGTCTTTTTAGTCTATTTGGGCATCTGTTCCTACCTTAGCATTATAATCTCTCTAGATTGTCAGTACATCTTTCTTTGCTGTTTTGTCAATCATGTTTTGGAGTGGGTTATAGAAACTCTCAATAGAGTTGTCGTCGTAGTCTGTAGTTGGAGCATACAATTGTCTGACTAATATTAAAATCGGTTGCTTTCAAACGTATTGATAGGAGCCTGCTCCAGACAGGGTTGCATCCAATATATGTGTTTCTAATATTCCTAATCACAAGAAAGCCAACGCCTTTTATACCCTATCATCTCCACTGAAGTAGAATGCGTGTCTTTGATCAGTCCCCCCCCCCCCCTAAACTCTTTCCACCTAGTCTGACGTAGACAAATGAGATGCTAACTATACCTTTTCAGATCAGGTTAGCTCGTGCTAGCTCTGCTAGCTTGCCAGTCTGCTTTGAAGTACTGACATTAAAAAAAAAGTACCGTGTCTCTTCCACCTATACACTTCTTCTCGCGATGAGCATTAATTGTCCGCATAGGCCCTGATATAGCACGGATGGCGTGGTCATTGCTAACCCGGGCGACGACCGAGCCGGTTTAGTATCCGATCTATTTGTCAACAGCATAGTGCTTCTCGGAACTATTTCAACCGTTGCGGGGCCCACTCCACCTCAGGTGGACATTTTTTTTTTGGCCTGTATCCGTTTGTTTTATATGCTAAACATGTTCTTGCAACTAATGTAGGCTGTACATAAAAGCAAATAAAAACACAACTAGGCCTCCAGCAAGGTATGGACCCATTTGTATTGTTCCCTAGGCGCTATCCGCCACATCGGCTTGGCATCACGGATACTCTTAGGCCAGTTATCTCTCCGAGGTACCTCAGTCTTACCTCTGGCTGTTTTGTTTGTTTCTTGACTGCTGTATTATCTGTGTGTGTGTTTAGAAGATAACTCGTTTGTGGTCTTTCTGATTCAAACGTTTGCTTTTATTCCAATGACTAAGACTTGATCAAACCATGAGAGCAATTCCTTTTAGAGGTTTCCTTATATCCAAAACTGTTGATGTGTCAATTCGGGCCCCAGCAATAATAAGCATCTCGAGTTCATTTATCCGCCTCCCCCTTCCCTATCCATAAATTGTATCCATTTGCTAGGATATTTTAAAACAGATATGTAGTCAATAATGTCTTGATGTAGCAGTTTACAGATCGTTTGCCAAGCAGTTTTAGATGCTATGCCTCTGAAGTTAGTTTTATGGGTTTATGTGGCCCAAAGGAGGGGGCAGGGGTAGGGCTGGGAGCTGACGAGAGGTGGAAAGGACACTGGCAGCGGGCGATAAATCGCTCTTCAGTACATTCATTTTCTATGTATCGATGAGCATAAATTACTTGGCTAATCTTAGCTTTACACGAGAATCTGCATTCTTGACAAACGACTACCTTCAGGGATTACTGAAGTCGGTGACAGCATATTGGCTTTACGTATGAATAAGCGATCGTAGGGGCTATCGGTGGATGGTGTGGGGGGGGGGGGGGGGTGTAGGGATGGGGGCATCTGAATAAGATATCAATTGTTCTAAGTTGTTTGTTGAATACCACTTAACAGAGCAAACAGATGTACATCAATTCATAATTTGATTAACACAGCCCCCTTCTCCTCTACTCCGTAATCATTATCAACACCTTTCTATTATTTTTGTTCTTTTTCTTCTTTTGTTGCTACACTGTTACCAGATTGTTGCCTAGTGTCTTTTTTTTAAAACCGTTTCAAATCTAATCTTGTCTTTTGTTATGGAAATGTTTCACAAGAGAGAAAAGAATAAAATAGTAACAGTTGAATTATCTCAAGCATTGCATTTTGTCCCCGTGTGGGTTCCGAGGCCACTTTGTGGGAGTAGACCTACTGGCGTAGACCATCAAATACGTCATAACCATAGTTACAGAACATGACAACTACCTACGTCCAAGCTTTAGACCTAGTGAGAGACTATCGCATGCGTCCTGTAAAGACAAATATAGACTATAGCTGATCAAAACTGTTGCAACAGAGGGATACTATCACAGACTCCATAAATGTAGAGCGATCTAGGACTATAACAAACGTTATAACTGTTGCGACCCAGGGATACCATCACTGAGTTCCTAACCGTAGCGACAGATAGTGGACTATTACAGCCGTCACAATTGTAGAGAAAGATAGTGGACTATCACAACCGTCACAACTGTAGAGACAGATAGTGGACTACCACAGCTGTCACAACTGTTGAGACAGAGGAAGACTATCACAGTCGTCATAACTGTTCAGACACAGGGAAACTATCATAGATGTCATAACTGTTGAGACAGGTCAGCGACTTCACAGGCGTCATAACTGTTAAAACAGATCGGAGATTACCACACACATCACAACAGTAGACACGGTGGGAGACTATCACAGACGTCATACCTGTTGAGACAGAGGCAGACTACCACACACCTTATAAATGTTGAGACAGAGGGAGACTATCACACACCTTATAAATGTTGAGACAGAGGCAGACTACCACACACCTTATAAATGTTGAGACAGAGGGAGACTATCACACACCTTATAAATGTTGAGACAGAGGCAGACTATCACAGACGTCATACCTGTTGAGACAGATGGATACTATCACAGACTTCATGACTGTTGAGACAGAGGGAGACTATCACAGACTTCATGACTGTTGAGACGGAGGGAGACTATCACAGACGTCATACCTGTTGAGACAGATGGATACTATCACATACTTCATACCTGTTGAGACAGAGGCAGACTACCACACACCTTATAAATGTTGAGACAGAGGGAGACTATCACACACCTTATAAATGTTGAGACAGAGGCAGACTACCACACACCTTATAAATGTTGAGACAGAGGGAGACTATCACACACCTTATAAATGTTGAGACAGAGGCAGACTATCACAGACGTCATACCTGTTGAGACAGATGGATACTATCACAGACTTCATGACTGTTGAGACAGAGGGAGACTATCACAGACTTCATGACTGTTGAGACAGACGGAGACTATCACAGACGTCATACCTGTTGAGACAGATGGATACTATGACAGACTTCATGACTGTTGAGACGGAGGGAGACTATAACAGACGTCATACCTGTTGAGACAGATGGATACTATCACATACTTCATACCTGTTGAGACAGATGGATACTATCACAGACTTCATACCTGTTGAGACAGATGGATACTATCACAGACTTCATACCTGTTGAGACAGATGGATACTATCACAAACTTCATGACTGTTGAGACAGATGGATACTATCACAGACTTCATACCTGTTGAGACAGAGGGAGACTATGACAGACTTCATGACTGTTGAGACAGAGGGAGACTATCACAGACTTCATGACTGTTGAGACAGAGGGAGACTATGACAGACTTCATGACTGTTGAGACAGAGGGAGACTATCACAGACTTCATGACTGTTGAGACAGAGGGATACTATCACAGACTTCATGACTGTTGAGACAGAGGGAGACTATCACAGACTTCATGACTGTTGAGACAGAGGGAGACTATGACAGACGTCATAGCTGTTGAGACAGATGGATACTATCACAGACGTCATACCTGTTGAGACAGATGGATACTATCACAGACTTCATGACTCTTGAGACAGAGGGAGACTATCACAGACTTCATGACTGTTGAGACAGAGGGAGACTATCACAGACGTCATACCTGTTGAGACAGATGGATACTATGACAGACTTCATGACTGTTGAGACAGAGGGAGACTATCACAGACGTCATACCCGTTGAGACAGATGGATACTATCACAGACTTCATGACTGTTGAGACAGAGGGAGACTATGACAGACGTCATAGCTGTTGAGACAGATGGATACTATCACAGACGTCATACCTGTTGAGACAGATGGATACTATCACAGACTTCATGACTGTTGAGACAGATGGATACTATCACAGACTTCATGACTGTTGAGACAGAGGGAGACTATCACAGACTTTAAGACTGTTGAGACAGAGGGAGACTATCACAAACTTCATGACTGTTGAGACAGAGGGAGACAATGACAGACTTCCTGACTGTTGAGACAGAGGGGTACTACCACAAACTTCACAAATGTTGAGACAGAGGGAGACTACCACAAACTTCACAAATGTTGAGACAGAGGGAAACTATCACGCACGTTCTAAATGGTGGCACTTTGTGTCATCGGGTGTTTATCGCTTGTGTGATGTCCTGGTGGGGTAAAAGAAGATAGATAGATAGAATGGCTATAACATCGCTAATAATTATACAAAAGCTATTTCTTTCCGCAAACAGACTTTCAAATGGCACAAATGATATTCAGTAAACAAATATGTGGGGAAAATGGCTTCAGTTAATCAACATTTCACAAACGTTTATAGACATTTCATAAGTTTAAAACAATTACTACACCTATATGTGGGCTACACGTGACTTCCTAACCGTTTTGTGGTGCCCATTATAAGTTTCCTGTATGGGTATATAGTTGAATGGGATTCCTGGGAATTGT
>CAJHNH020006541.1:0-11814 GCA_905116865.2 Candidula unifasciata | reverse complement strand
CAAGGAAAAGAAGAAATCAAAGAAAACTTAGAATGATGGCAAAGAAGAGAAAAAAATTTGAACCCCAAGCGATCGGTTTCAGAAAAAACTTCCTTCTTAAAAAACGGGAAAATTTTTTGGTAATTAAAAACGTCATTTTGGGCCTTTTTGGAACTGTGAGGGGGACATTTGGGAAATAAAAGGGGCAGAAGCAAACCTCCGCGTAAGTGGAAAAAGAAATGAAGATACATTCGCCAAAAGACTGGGATGGACGTGGTATAAAAGAGAGATTTAGGCAGTGTGGGGAAAAAAATTTCTGAAAGGGCTTGTTGTTATTGTTATTCTTCTTCTTCTTCTTCAGCGTTCACCTTTAAGCGAACTGGCGCTCTGGGTTGTGTTTTACAGCCTAGCTGCGATATCTACACCTTCAGGTTAAACAATTTGTTTTTCGGCAAATTCTTAATTAGTCGACCTTTCACGCCATGTCTGCTTCGAAATTCAGAGAAAAGAAGCTCATAGAAAAACCACTTCAGATAATGATTATGACGATGACGATAAAGATGGTGACGACAGTAATAATGGCTGGAAGGTAGCTATGTCGCTATTTACCAAAGAGCACGGAAACATGATTCTTTATTCATATTCTGAAACAAAATCCAACGTCTTCTTATATTTATTTCTTACTGTTGTAGTTGTTGTTAAAATTAAAAATACTTTTTCTTAAAGTCAATGCCATGTGGTTGGTAATCATGCCTAGATGATCTTCCACGCCATAATGTCAAACTGTCCAGCATCTGTTCTCTCAATCTCACTCTGCCTCTTCTCCCCTTCAGGTTTCCTACCGACATGATGTACTCCAGTTTTCTCCTTCTCATCACTTGACGAAAGAATACAGATTGTCTCTTTCTGATGTGGGCAATCAGTTCTTCTTCTTATTTTTCTTAAGACAGTTCGTGTTAACGAGGTTTTACTGTAATAAACAAATATATACATAAGCTTTTGTCGGAAATTTAAAGCCCCTATGTAGGCAATTGTTTTTCCCTCAGTTTAAACTTCACCAGACTAGGTTTTGGTTTACAGACTTCTAGCAGTGTTTTGGAATTTGTTTACTTCAGTTGTATACTGTAGTGCAGTATTTAAACTAAGTAAACAGAGGGGGAACCCTCTGAGGATAAATAACAAGACGTCTTCATTACTCTTTTTATCTGTCTGGGGTATTCTCACTTCCAAATAAGTTTTGACGAATTGACTTACTGTCCATGATTCACATCCGTATATCAATATTGGATTTATATAACTTTTAAGAATTCTCTTTCTCGTCTCAATTGACAAAGATTGCTTAACATATTCTTCATTTTGTATACTACTGCCTTTGCTTGAGCTAATCGACACGTAACTTTCTTAATACGTCCTCCATCTGAGGTTATCAGGGTACCCAAGTACTTGAAAATATTAACTTACTTGAGGTTTGTCTCCTTTACTTTGATGTTGCAATTTGGGGGTTTTACTTTGTAACTACCATTACTTATGTTTTTCTGTTGTTTAAACTAAAATACTTGTTTCAACTTCCCGTTACAATTATATAGGTCATTTCTTGCAGTTGTGTTTTATTTTCAGCGATCAAAACTATATCGTCAGCATATTGCAGGGTGTTAACAACTTGCCCACCAACTGCTATTCCGGGCATACCATGTATAGATCTATTTTTTTTTTTTTTTTTTTTTTTTTTTTTTTTTTTTTTTTTTTTATTTTTTTTTTTTTTTTTTTTTTTTTTTTTCGCTGTACAAAAATAATAAATCGGGTGATACGCATACACATCCCTGTCTACACATCCCTGTCTACACATCCCTGTCTACACATCCCTGTCTACACATCCCTGTCTAACGCCTTGTTTAATGTTTTGAAAAGTTCCAACTTTGTTGTCAATCCTTATGACCGCTTCTTGTTTGCAGTATATGTTTTCAATTATTCTCATTTGTTTACCATCAATGTTTAAGGTTTCCACAATTCTAATAATTTCTTCATGTTTTACTTTATCAAATGCTTTAGTGTAATCAATAAAGCACAAATACAGATCTATATTCATGTCTTTCTGAAAATGTTCTCAAGATAAATACGGCGTTGTTTGTGCCTTTACCTTCAAGAAAACCACAATGCTCTTCTCGAATTTCTGGTTTAATTTTACACCTTATTCTTTTTATGATAATTCTTATTAATGTTTTAGTTACATTACTTATTAAACTAATGGTTCAATATTCTCAACATTCCACTGCATCAGGTGTTTTTGGTAAAGGTATGAAAACAGATACAAAAGGTCATCAGCTACGTGTCCACTTTTATAAATATAAGTGAACAATTTCATCAATACTTCTAAACCCAGTTCACAGCAGTTCTTTACTCGTGATGTTATCTGACCATGAAGATTTACATTTCGTCAAGTAAGAAATGATTTAAATATACACTAAGACAGCTGAATTAGTCTATTATTTCCCTCAAAGTGGGAGTACATCTGCCGGAGAGGCAGCGAACGAGAACTGCAAACAAATAAGCCAGTAAAACGGATGTACACGCAAAACTCAGGTCAAGGTAAAAGCCAAAAGTCAAATTGAACGATCAACCGGGACTTACCGCCGGAATTCACAGCCGGTGAACAAGAAGAAGAAGAAGACGTCTATTATTCACGATCAATAAACAAACGAGGCACGTGAGACCTCCTAATTTTTAGGAGAAAACAACAATATTTTCCGCTATTAAATCCCCTAAACAGCCATCACATCAACCACAACAGGTGGAAACAACCGGTTCATGTCAACACTTTGGCAATTCGCCCACTAGCAGAGTTGGAAATGACATTTTAATGACAGTAAAAACAATCGTTGTCAAAAAAAAAAAATAATGTCAGTGATGTGATATTCTGAGCACACGATTCTGAAGACAACATCAGACTGTGCGCATATGCAAAAGCTAGTTTTGGTGTTGCTGTTGTTGCATTATTGATGTCAGCCCACTTTATACAAGAGCAATAACAAGAGAGCCAAACCCTTGAGCTGCAAGCAATTAGTCAACCTCTGAAGCAGTGGTACCCAGCGTTTTTTAGGTCGCACTTCCTTGAGTATATAGCAAGACCCGCACGTCCACTTGAGTATATAGCAAGACCCGCACGTCCACTTGAGTATATCGCAAGACCCGCACGTCCACTTGAGTAAATGGCAAAACCCGCACGTCCACTTGAGTATATGGCAAGACCTGCATGTCCACTTGAGTATATGGCAAGACCCCTACATTCACTTCAGTATATAGCAAGACCCGCACGTCCACTTGAGTATATCGCAAGACCCGCACGTCCACTTGAGTATATAGCAAGACCCGCACGTCCAACAGGGTATATCGCAAGACCCGCACGTCCACTTGAGTATATGGCAAGACCCGCACGTCCACTTGAGTATATGGCAAGACCCGCACGTCCACTTGAGTATATAGCAATACCCGCACGTCCAACTGGGTATATCGCAAGACCCGCACGTCCACTTGAGTATATCGCAAGACCCGCACGTCCACTTGAGTATATCGCAAAACCCGCACGTCCACTTGAGTATATGGCAAGACCTGCATGTCCACTTGAGTATATGACAAGACCTGCATGTCCACTTGAGTATATGGCAAGACCCGCCACGTCCACTTGAGCATACGGCAGCCCCCCCCCCTCCCCCACCCAGTGACGTGGAAATATCAGAGGAAATAAATCCGATATCATCTACCGTGTGCCCATAAATCAAGAAACATTTGTCTAGTATCCCATGCCCAATGAGCTACTAGCGTGTCGAAGGATCCTTCATTTTTGTAACTGAAAACTCTGCTCGACACAGCGATTGTAATAAGTGACATGAGTAAAGTTCTGCATCTCAAACTTTAAAGGACTACTGTGCACATGATAATATTCTCATATTTAATAAAATAATCTGCCCTCGTGGGATACGTTATTATTACTTCATAGGTCCAAATAATTATGAAGGATATGTTGTGGTGCAAACTTTAGGCTAAGCCTACATAGGGGCGCCTCTCAGTTTTGAAAATCAATTTAGGTAAGAAGATAAATGTTTGATCATTGCGATGTCGAAACAAAATAGCCAACTTAAACAGACGCGACAAAGTAAGAAATGATACTATAAGATAGATTGTGGAAGCAACCCCATGCAATAGATTTACTAAGAAGCAGAAGATCAAATGATATGATCATTTTGTTAAACTGCAGCCACAGCTGGCAACACAGGCGATACACATGAACAGATCTGATGTCTTCTTCTTCTTCTTCTTCGCGTTCACCAGCTGTAAACTCTGGCGGAAGGTTCTGGTTGCTCGTCTACTACTGAACTGCAGTCCTGCTCCAGAACCTGAGTGTTGCGTGTGCATCAGTTTTACAGATCTAATTCTCTTGAATACAGACTGTTGGTTCCTTGCCTCTCCGGCATACGCACTCCATCTTCAAAGGAAGCTCCCCAATTAGTTGACTCTTACAACATGCTTTTAAGGAGGCAGTGGGTCTATTTTTGCTTTCCCCACAATGGGGCCCCGGAACCCACACAGGGGAGATCTGATGTGAAAGCAAGAGGTCGCCCTAGGTACCCTAGGAGAATGTGGTGACTTATGAGATTAAAGAGCTTCTATATCGACACGGAAAGTCAGTAGCCGTCTCTATCAATCAGGCGATGGATCGCAAATTGTTCCTACAGACGGTGAGTAAAAGTAAAGGTAGCAATTAATTAGGATGATGGCATTGATTGGGTTATCAGGCAAGCCGGTTATCTGCCGCGATTCCCACACTAAAAATTACATAATAGATACAGTTTTCTTGCTTTTTGCAATCATAACCAACAATCCTCCAGTGTGAGATCCGAGAAGTTGGGGATTGGGAACACACACAGTGCCCATAACATGCATGCTGTAAATATTAACTAACTGAAAGGTGGGGGAGGGAGTCGAACGAGAATACACGCAGTGCCCATAACAAGCATGTTGTAAATATCGACTAACTGAAAGATGGGGGAGGGAGCCGAAGGAGAACACACGCAGTGCCCATAACAAGCATGTTGTAAATAGCGACTAACTGAAAGGTGGGGGAGGGAGCCTAATGAGAATACACACAGTGCCCATAACAAGCATGTTGTAAATAGCGACTAACTGAAAGATGGGGGAGGGAGCCTAATGAGAACACACGCAGTGCCTATAACTAACATGTTGTAAATAGCGACTAACTGAAAGATGGGGAAGGGAGCCTAATGAGAATACACGCAGTGCCCATAACAAGTATGTTGTAAATAGCGACTAATTGGGAGGAGGTGGTGAGTGGGGGAAATGGGGGGAGGGGTGTTGTTTTAAATCGGGTAAAACAAAAGATAATTCCTCCATTCTACATACTGGTACACACTAGCTCACTTCTGATTAGTCGACCTTAAGCCCACCTCACTCCTGATTGGTCGGCCTCGAGCCATCCGACTTTCACACAAGGTGACTGGGCTGTTCCGCAATGCTGTCGATATCGTGTGTTGTATATTTCACCATGCCAGAGCTTTTAACACCCTAAAGGCATTTAGAAAATGGGTCTAACACACAACTGACCACATTACTCAATGATTGCCGTTTGGTCTATACAATATAGGTCTAGCATTATGTGTTCATTACCCCTGAAGGCGCAAAAAAATGTACACTTTTTTTTTTACTATATAACTATTTTAGGCTAGGCCAATCTGCGACTTTCTATATCGTGATACAAAATCTACGCAGGGAGCAATGTTTTTCGATCGCGATAGGTTGGAATTACGAGTCAGACTCGCAACGCCTAAGCCACGCACGCTGCATTGTTTTGTTCGATAAATGAGTATTTATAAAACTGTTCTGGCCTGTGATATTATTTGTGTATTGCGAGTAAATTCTTTCAGCACCAGGACACTTACCACTTACACTTTATTTCTACATTAATCCATATGGGCAACAGCTTCTTGACTCCCTCTGCCACATTTCTTCTTCTTCTTCTTCTTCTTCTTCTTCTTCTTCTTCTTCTTCTTCTTCTTCTTCTTCTTCTTCTTCTTCTTCTTCTTCTGCGTTCGACATCAGTCATGCTAGACATTAAGTCCCGTCTGGGTCACAAATAGGATTGTGCGTTTAAGGTCGCCACCGATCCCCCATAGCTTCTCATTCAATGTTCTTTCAATTTTTTTTTTCGAATTCTCTAGTACCATGGATCCCCGAGCTGCTGGTCCGCGGACCGCTCGGGAGCTCGCGGAATATATTGAAGGGGTAAAGGGTATCATAGGGAGAAAAAATACGAACCCTCTGTTCTGCGGCGATTCTGATATAGACTGACTCTGTCTGTCTGTCTGTCTGTCTGGCTGTCTGTCTGTCTGTCTGTCTCTGTCTCTGTCTCTGTCTCTGTCTCTCTCTCTCTCTCTCTCTCTCTCTCTCTCTCTCTCTCTCTCTCTCTTTCTCTCTCTCTCTCTATCTCTCTCTCTATCTCTTTCTTTTAAATATGACAAATAATAAATATGGGATGTGTCGCAAGTTTCAGTATTTAGGTCATCCCGACGCCTGGAGGTGTGGAAAATGGTCCCTTATGTTACTTATTTTCTTTGTCCTTGTACTCGTTTCGCCATGTTAAGTACGATTGTTTGCACAGAAGGCTAGCTTGCAACATTTTCGGGCATTTTATTTATGAGCTATGTGTCAGAAAGATATTATTATCAAGAAAATATATGGCTAAGCCACAGGGTTATTATAAGCAATTTTGTGTTTACACCAGGGGTCTATGAAGATATTTGTCACTGCAGAGCAATCAATAAATTAATTTCCGTTTGCATAAAGAATGTTGGATGTAATGAAGCACGAGCTTCTTTCTGTGATTTCTGTCTGCCTATCTGACTGTCTGCCTGTCCTTCCGTCCGTACATCTGTCTGTCTGTCTGTCTGTCTGTCTGTCTGTCTGTCTGTCTTCTGTCTGTCTGTCTGTCTGTCTGTCTGTCTGTCTGTCTGTCTGTCTGTCTGTCTGTCTATATATGTATGTCTGTCTATCTGCGCCGAATGAGTTGAATTCTAAATCTAATTATTGTGGGAAGGAAATAAAGAGATAAAAAGATAGACAGATAAACAGATATATATATATATATATATATATATATATATATATATATATATATATATATATATATATATATATATATATATATTTAATTATATATGTAAAGAGAGAGAGACAGAGAGAGGTAGACAGACACATGTATGTCTGGACTTATGTATGTCTGTCTGTTTATCTGTCTATCTGGCTTCTACAATAACAAGTTTTGGAAATCAGCTCATTCTGTGAAGCCTAGGTAACGTTACATCTGCAATGTTGAAATAACTGTGACTGCTCGAGACGATAGGAAAATTTAAAGGCGCCTTGAAAATTGGGCAGATATGACGTTCAATTTACAATGTCCGTGTTTTCAAACATTGAGTTCATCGATCGCCTGTTTCTATCTACTATATTTGAACCGTCGTGCCAAAATCTCGATTAAAATGCTAACTGCAAGTTCTGTGAAATAACATATATTTTTTCTGCCTCCATCAACCTGTAAAATCATTTTTGTATAGAGCACATACAGGATGCTATTTTGTGGAGTAGGTGCGCCGACACAAAGAAAACATTGGATGTGAGGGCGCTTATTCGCTTACACATTTTCTAAGGTGTATAGAAGAGGGGGGGGGGAAGGGGTCCCTAATTCCTTTACAAATTTTCTAGTGTGTGTGTGTGTGTGTGTGTGTGTGTGAAAGGGGGGAGGGGGGATCTCAATGCCTTTACAAATTTTCTAGTGTGTTTGTGTGTTCGTGGAAAGGAAGGGGGGGGGGGGGTTTACAAATTTTTCTAGTCTGTGTGGGTGGGGTCTTTGTTCCATTATAAATTGTTTAGGGTGTGTGTGTGAGCGGGGGGGGGGGGGGGGGGGGGGGCGGCTAGGATGCGAGGGAGGTGGGTCAAGGAGTTAAGCTATATGTAAATGTTTTCATAAGAAAAATAATAATAATAATACAAATAATGTGCAATAAATATAATAACATATTTAAAAAGATATGATAGGCATAAACATAAACTTTAAAAAAAGGGAACAGAGTACATTTATGTATGGTTAAGGGGGCCAGTAGGCGTGCATCTTTTCTTACACTTGTGGTGTGTGAAAAAAAAGGGGAGGGGTGGGGGCTCAATGTGCCTAAGCACCCGGTTCTAGCGTCCCTGGCGTGGAGACATTGACCTATCTACGTGATCGTTGCCAGCTACTGCAGTAGGAGGAAGGAGATCAGCACAAGATAATTACTAGACGAGATAACTGTTAGACAAACGTAATATTTCGGGAAACTGTATTTAAACAGATTGCGGAAAATAATGGGAACATCAATTGAGACATGGAAACATCCACACATGCGTTTTGACGACTGCATTCAGACATTTTGTTTTCACGTGAAATATGAGGTATTGATCATCATCTTGATTTTAAAAAAAAAAACAATGTAATTCAATATTCTTTGCAGCAGTGGTTCTCACCTTCCTAGTTAAGTTGAGTTGAGTCACGAATTGACATCACAGCACACGGGGCATTCCCATGCATGTTCCGTCCTCATCTTCAGTAGCCAGGGCAGAGTTCCAATACTGAATGTACCAGTAACAAGCTGGTTAAAAGTTCGTCTTGATTTTCCTCTGAGTGTAGTGAGCCGGCCAGACACTCTGGTTACAGCCAGGTGCCTCATTCTCTCCAGACCATAATAATTTTGTTTCTTCACTGATTCAGTTGCTTGTTCCCAAAGAGCCTTGACCACATCTACCTCGTCATGTAACAATTCACCACCTAGTGGCGCGGATCCAGTCAATCTGTCTTCCTGTTTATTACCAGCCACGCTGGCATAGCCTGGAGAACAGATCCAAAGTATGCTCACCACTTGTGACCTTTCCAGTTAAGCTAGCCACTCTGCTCGAATCATACCTGTCCTCACTTTTTTCAGCATGCTTTCAGAGTCTATTACAATTACGACATGTGTATGCATCTTGTCGTCTAGCCATCAGAGAGCTGCAGTTACCGCTCCAACCTACATTCTCATGCTAGATGTTATGGTGTTATATGCTAGGTTGTCTTGAACTAACGATTTTCCATTGGCTGTCGCTACAAACCCCTAGGCACTTCCTAATGCCGCGACTCTTTATTACAGATTCTCGTGTTGTGGCGACCCTTTCATAGAGTTCCTATTTTGTGGCGAACCCCACACATACAATTATTTCCTTTACTACTTCATAACCTCAATGAATATGTGCTTTCCGATGGTCTCTAGTGACCCCTGTAGAAGGGATCTTCAACTCAAAAAAAAAAGTTGCGACCCACAGGTTGAGAACCTCTGCTTTACAGGATGGCGTAAACCAAATACCCGGTCTCCTGGGCTTAGATCGAGTTCCGTTCCGACGCTGCTCCTTCCTCTTGTGTTCTTGTGCCCAAAGCGATGCAGAGAGGGGGTGTGTGTAGTTTCCTGTCTAATGCTAAGTGCGTGGCTTGTGCTGATGTCATATTACGTGTCTATAATGTCAACACCTATATAGAATTCACGGCTGGCAAGGATTAGTCTCTTATTTTCGTGCCAGGACATGTGGGGGTACAAGGAAATAAGCAAGATGATAGACTTGCAGGTAAGGTTACCGGGAAAGCTGGGTAAGCCATGGACCAGGCTGACATACTGCATGCTCTAAGAGAGTTAGGATGTTTGTGTGAACCAACTGAGAACTGTGAATCTGCAACCATGATCAGACTGCAAGAGCAGCAAGTTAAACGGGATGTCGACAAACAAGAAAACTACGTGGGTAGCCAAAGAATAATAATAAATGAACACAGGTCCAATGTCGTAAGCGGCTACACGCTGCGGGATTTACTGATGATGGGTTCCAAGCACTTATGGACTGAGTGGTTCGACATGCACTGAGAATAACCTGTCGACTAACTAACTAACTAACTAACTAACTAACTAACTAACTAACTAACTAACTAACTAACTAACTAACTAACTAACTAACTAACTAACTAACTAACTAACTAACTAACTAACTAACTAACTAACTAACTAACTAACTAAAATGTCTATTTTACTCCCTCAAACCATCTTGTTCTTGGTTGATCGGCTTCTTGTAGCCTGTTGTTCTCATGTTCTCTATTTGCTGGCTGATTTTGTTCCATGCTGACCAGATTACCCAAACATTTGTTTATGTTCTATGGAATCATTGACCACTTCTACTATTGTTCTTAATATTTGTTTGGGGACTCTGTCTCTTCTTGTTTTCTGTCACATTTCATCTCACATATTGTAAATTTGTGTTTATGTTTTTCTTGGTCTGTCCATGTCTGACATTATAGCACAGAATGGATACAATATAGCTGTTTTTATGTGTGCACACTGATGTTCTGATACTTAAAAAGTGGCAGTGTTTGATAATTTATGTTGTTGACTTCATAAGACTTCATAAGCTTGCGGGGTCGAGTTTATATTTTTCCACACTATATTAATTTATACGGGTTATACAATTTATACACACAACACTTCTTTGTTCACCGGTTGGCGGAACTGTATTGGTTGTTCATCCATTTTAACTCTGGCTTTGTGCCAGGGCTTGAGTTTTGCTTGCGCATCCGATATGCTGGCTTATTTCTGTGCAGTTGGTTGTTTCTTGCCGCTGAGACAGGTGCACTCCGACTTCAATTAGTTAGTCGAATCGTACGACATGCATGTTGGAGAGGCAGTGGATCTATTCTTGTTTCCCCCGAAATGAGGCCACAGAACCCACACTGGGAGCAGTTAAAACAAACCCCGTGAACATAAACAAATGATGAAAATACCTAGACAGATACCAAAAAGAGTAGTTAAGATGCTTTGAAAGAAAGTGACTCACGAGGAGTACTTATTGCTCACGTCAGGAAGCGACAAGCTACGTTTTTTGGTCAGGAAATGGAAAGGACAAACGGAAGTACATCCTGACAGTGGACAAGTTGGAGGGGAAAAGAGGCAAAGAGAGTCAGCGAAAGAGAGAAGATACTAGGCAGCTTGACATCATAAATTAGAAGCTCATCAACGTAAGAACTTATTGGAATTACACTAGGCAGAAGATGAGGACAGACATCTCTACCACCGTCACATGGCACGGGCTATAAAAAGAAGAACAACCATCGTTCTCACTGATAGCTTAGTACTGATATGAATTCACCGTCCAAAATCTGCTTTTTATGATAGGCCTAAGAACGCTAAAGACTGTTCAGCAGATTGAATTGATTTTAATTTGTACGACGAATACCTTGATTTAGTCTGATTAACAAATGCGGAAAATTCTGACCACTGTGTATAAAAAGGCTCAAAAGTCTATGGTTAAGCACTAGCAAGGAGTTCAAAATTAGAATTTTGAGAGCATGCATCTTCCCTGTGGCTACATACGGATGTGAGTCGTGGACTATCTCTCAGTCCTTAAAAAAGAGAATATGGACTTTTGAGCTAAAAAGCTATTGAAAGATTCGCAGAATATTTTGGACAAAGAAGAAGAAAACACTGACATCTTGAAATATCTTAACATCAAGGAAGATTGGATAATAAAAAGCATCCTGTCTCGGAAGCTGAAATATTTTGGTCATATCAAGCGACACGATGGATTGGAAACAATTATAGCAGAAGGCATGGTACACGGAAGGAGGGACAGGGGCTGACCGACACAAAGATGTGCACAGGATATAAGTGACTCCTTGAGTATGAAATACATGAGGCGGGAGAACTGACGAGAGACAGAGTTTCTTTC
>CAJHNH020006540.1:0-11820 GCA_905116865.2 Candidula unifasciata | reverse complement strand
AACTTGGTGGGTGATGTGGTCAACGTCACACAGACCGCGTTTACTTCCTAGGACTACACCTGGGACCTACTCAAGGCTAGGTCAACCTTGGAACCAATGTCTATTTTGAAGCAAACCGGATCACGTCAGGACCTGAATGCACGATAGAGATGAAAAGACAAATTATAAATGCAATCTGTATATCAACCTTGTGCTGTCTGTGTCAGACTTAGACACTGACTCAATGTTAGTTGCGTATCATTTACAGGACGTTGCAGAACCAACCCAGCATGTTTTGGATATTGTGGTTTATCTAGGCAAGCTGACGTCCATTAATTTGTCATTGCTTTCTGGGTGGTCGGCTTCTCGATACCCTTATCGAAATCAACACAATACGTATGGCGGTCACAAGCGGAATAATTTCACATTTCGGAACTATCCAAAATCAAAAACTATTTTCAGTACTTTTTGGCAAAATAAAATACTGAAAATGTTAAAACTGTAAATGGTGATCCAAAGGACGTTGTGTGGAAAAGCGCGCCCCTTTACGAAATACGCCTGGCCAAATCAAAGGGAAACAACACAAACTGGAAACACTAAGTAAGACGAGGGAAGACATGCACAAGTAACAACAGAATGGAGGACGAGCGGTTTGATTCGGAGGGAAGCATCAAGCAAAGACTAGAACTCAGTCACGAAAGTGACGCAAATAACCCAGACCACAAATTTAGGCGGAGACTGCTAGCAGCCTCGGCTAGCTAGCAGCAGTCAGAAAGTTGTCGAGCTTTTTATTTTTTTTTTCTCAAAAGGACTAGGATTAGGAATACGTATGGCCCGCAGCTGGGATCGAACTCGGTATCCCGGCATTACGAAGCGTTCGCATCGAAGATACTGGCTAAACAAGGTGAAATAAAACTAACCACCTGCTAAATGAGATGTTTCAGAATAGCCGTAAACAAAACATAAAGAGATCATGTGAGAAACGAAGAAATAACAAGAACTACTGGAACAACACCTATATTTATATGCCTTAAACAAGCAGTATACCGGGCAACCGAGAGCGCCCTAGCTCGGAAACCGATAATCTGATAATCTGCAACGCTAAATAGAACACAGCAGAAAATGGACAAAAGTAAAAAGAAAGACTGACAAAAACGAAAGAACCGGAACATTAATATATAAGAGACATGGATGTGACCTTGCCTGTTTTGTTGGTGTTGTGGTTTGCAGCTTGATAAAGACGAATGTCGAAACGTTTGGCTGTATTTGTGCGCCGCTTACTCTCCACTTTCTTGTCCAAGTTTATTTTGTGTTTATGTACTTTTTGATATGGGACAAGCACTGATGCACGAGAGACGCGTGTTTTTGTCATGATGATCATCAACGTCATCGCCATAGTCATCATCGACATCTTCAGTATCATGTCCGCTGTCCAGCGGCGTAGGCGATCATGTTTCTTCACATATTTGGATCCTTGGTATTTTGAAGCAGGTATTTTGAAGCAATTCCTCTATGCCATCGATTCAGGTCGTCAAGCATCATGTTCCTTGGTCTGCTACAGATGATACAGTTATAAAACTTCATTAGCCACTCAACGGCAGTCGATGCTGGTCACTCTGCCCACGGTATCATCAGAACGCGTCTGAGAAATCACATATCCAAGTGCTCCAAGTATCGTAGTTATCAGTGGGGAAGAGTAGTAGGATATGGCTCAGTGAATGGCATTGGTTATTGTCGTTTTGTGTAAGTGTACAATTCTTGATTGTCATAATTATTTCAGGCTGCATAATACCATCTTGAGCGTAGTGACTGTGTTAGTAACATAAATTGCTGCTTTATGGGATGTTAGGTTATTTAAATGTCTCTTTCTCAATGTATTGGATTGCCAAAATCGATTTGACCATACTGTTTCTCGCTCAGTCTTGAATTGCTAAATTAGCAGCTTTCATCGAGCATTTTTCTTAGCAACATTTGTTTGACAATTAATTTCATAAATATTGCCACACTTTCACTGAACTTTAAATGTCTTTATTTCAAACTTACGCCGAATATTCTAGAATCGTGAATGTTTGGATGCGTGAGACTGATGCTGTCCTATTTTGTTGCGAAGAGAATGATGTATTTCACATAAATATAGCAGTAAGCTTTTTCGTCGTGACTGCCAGTCATCATGATCATCATCATTAACCACTTCTGCCGTTTAGCGCTGTGGGGAGAAATAATCTGCCATCCAGTGCACGTTGGATGCCACTGGCTATTGTCAGCTGTGAAGGCGTAAAGTGTCTTTAATGTTGTCGATCCATTATTTCGCAGCCATCCTCTTGCTCTTGTAACTGATCTGAGATGTAGTGCTTGTGATGGTATTTGATCTTGTTGCATTCTTACGAGATGGCCAAACCACTTGATCTGCTCTTTCTCAATCAATCTAGTACAAGGTGTTGTTCCCACAATTTTTCTCGGGCAACTAATCTCGCAGGTTTTCATATTGAGTATATAGGCTTTAGATAGTGTCCATTTTTGGCACTGGTAGCTTAATTTTGGAATAAAAATGCAGTTTATAATCTGCCTCTTTGCACGTATAGTTATGCTTGCATGTCTTGCCAGTGTAAGATATAATCATAGAATGATTTGATATACAGAAATGCTGTAAAATTATTCTTACATATTACACTAAGTACAGCAAGCAGAAAAAAGAAGAAGAAGAAAAAGCAGAAGAAAAAAAGAAGAAGAAGAAGAAGAAGAAGAAGAAGAAGAAGAAGAAGAAGAAGAAGAAGAAGAAGAAGAAGAAGAAGAAGAAGAAGAAGAAAGAAGAAGAAAAAGAAGAAAAAGAAGAAGAACAAGAAGAAACAAGAAGAAGAAGAAAAAGAAAAGAAGAAGAAGAAGAAGAAAGAAAGAGAAGAAGAAAGAAGAAGAAGAAGAAGAAGAAGAAGAAGAAGAAGAAGAAGAAGAAGAAGAAGAAGAAGAAGAAGAAAGAAGAGAAGAAGAAGAAGAAGAAGAAGAAATGTGAAGAAGAGAAGAAGAAGAAGAAGAAGAAGAAGAAGAAGAAGAAGAAGAAGAAGAAGAAGAAGAAGAAGAAGAAAGAAGAAGAAGAAAAGATGAAGAAGAAGAAGTGAAGAAGATGAAGAAGAAGAAAAATGTGAAGAAGAAGAAAAAGAAGAAGATGATGAAAGAAGAAGAAGAAGAAGAAGAAAGAAGAAGAAGAAGAAGAAGAAGAAGAAAGAAAAAGAAAGAAGAAGAAGAAGAAGAAGAAGAAGAAGAAGAAGAAGAAGAAGAAGAAGAAGAAGAAGAAGAAGAAGAAGAAGAAGAAGAAATGAAGAAGAAGAAGAAGAAGAAGAAGAAGAAGAAGAAGAAGAAGAGAAGAAGAAGAAGAAGAAGAAAGAAGAAGAAAGAAGAAGAAGAAGAAGAAGAAGAAGAAGAAGAAGAAGAAAGAAGAAGAAGAAGAAGAAGAAGAAGAAGAAAAAAGAAGAAGAAAAAGAAGAAGAAGAAGAAGAAGAAAAAAGAAAAAAAAGAAAAAAAGAAAAAGAAGAAGAAGAAGAGAGACGAAGAAGAAGAAGACGACGACGAAGAAGAAGAAGAAAAGAAGAAGAAGAAGAAGAAGAAGAAGAAGAAGAAGAAGAAGAAGAAGAAGAAGAAGAAGAAGAAGAAGAAGAAGAAGAAGAAGAAGAAGAAGAAGAAGAAGAAAAAGAAGAAGAAGAAGACGAAGGAGAAGACGAAGAAGAAATCGAAGAAGAAGTCGAAGAAGTAGACGAAGAAGAAGAAGACGAAGAAGAAGAAGAAGAAGAAGAAGAAGAAGAAGAAGAAGAAGAAGAAGAAGAAGAAGAAGAAGAAGAAGAAGAAGAAGAAGAAGAAGAAGAAGAGAAAGAAGAAGAGAAAGAAGAAGAAGAAGAGAAAGAAGAAGAAGAAGAGAAAGAAGAAAAAGAAGAGAAAGAAGAAGAAGAAGATGAAGAAAAAGAAAAAGAAGAAGAAGAAGATGAAGATGAAGAAAAAGAAAAAGAAGAAGAAGATGATGAAGATGAAGAAAAAGAAGAAGAAGAAGAAAAAGAAGAAAAGTAAGAAAAAGAAGAAAAAGAAGAAGAAGAAGATAGTTTAGTTGAGTGTCAGCACGGACAGCGTTTGACCAGCGTCAATAAGAGCTGAAACTTTGCTAAATTAAAACGAAAAAATAAATAATTTTCCAATAAAGAGAGTAGTAATGGCGAGTTGCATATTCTGAAGCCCTTATAAAAGAGACACATTTCAAACAGATAATAATCGCAACGGGTAATAATTATCTGAAGTATTTAGGCATAATACTGTGATGGACAACAAGTCATGACTGCTATGTCAGTGACATACAATATAAGTTTCACAACGTCTAAAAGTTGTGTCTTCAATGAAAAATAGTTAAAACACGTTGGAAAGCCAAAATCAACGAATTGGTGATGGTAATGAGAACGATAAAAAGGATGGTGATTATAATGATAGTAAAAACATTATAATGTATTGACTTGAAACAACATAAATCGACACGAACCAGCTGACAGGGATGCATTTAACGGTAACGGATGTGAGTGGGTTTCACAAAGAGCTTTTGTCTGTAAATTACAAATAATGCATTCAGTAATTGGCATGGGATTAGGTGGTATAAACGCCGCACTAAATAAATGACGGGGAACTGTTGTGCGCGTTTATTGGGTAACATCATTGATATGCATACATTTAGTGCGGATTCAACATTACCTCAAAGGCTGTGAAAATCTGGAAATCTGGCTGCTCGGAGAGTTGTATTTATTCTTTCTGCGTTGTCCAGGCACTTAGAATATAACGTGGCAGTTGAAGTGAAACTAAGACATGTGGCTACTGTAGTTTCTTTGTTTAAAAGGGAAGAATTATGAGTTGAAAAGTGCGGCTTTATTTTGAAAAACACATGTTTCTTGGGGTCAAGTTCAAACAATTATATTGGTAAGTAGAGCATCGTATGCTTTGTGAAATATGTGTACATACCATGTTCATACATGCAAATCGAACCAGCTTGTATTTTTACAGAAAAAGTTTACTTTTAATCCACCCCAATATGGAAGGCGATTTTTTTGAAGCCCTTAGTATAACCTTCGGATTAGACAGATTTTCTGGACAGCAAGGGTTTTCATCGGAATGTGTTAAACTGTGTGTCATCGGGAGCTTATCGCTCGTTATGCGGTCCTGGTTGGGTTGAACGTCACTCACCCTCACTCAGCAAAAGTTGGAGTCTCTGGCTAATCAATGATGATTTGTTTTCAAGTGGAACTGAGTAGAAGATATGTGAGACTGTCTTCTTTACAAACTGAAGCGCAGTGTAGACAGATGAATATGTAGCACTGAAATGTAGAATATAACAGTTAAATTTATATGTCAGGATGTATTGTTGATCATTGAAACTGTCATAACAGAAACGGGGAGATGTCGTGTAGATACTCGAAAATGTCATGTGGGTTAGCGGAAATGTCGTGTAGACAAGCAATAAAGTCGAGTAGATAACTAAATACGTGCCGCAGAAGAGTGAACAGATCAGTCGTAATGGTGTATCGGTCAGTGGAAATGTGACCCGCCGTTGTGTAGAGTGCTAAAAGCTCATCTGCGGATTCGAGAGCTTTTGGTTCAAATGAAAGATACATGAGTACCGGGTAAAGTGCTGGGAAGTAAAGGTGATACGCGTGATGTGGACCACATCATCCATCGAAGTCTTTAAAAACATGAGCATAGCATCATATGCCCGGCTCTTCATGATTTGTCTTATCACGCGTATCGCAGATGGTTAGTAAATGTATAGGACCTTTTTCGACATATTCAAGCGTATTGCGTATATAGGGCTATAGCTATATTTTATAGATGAAACTGCATTTGGTGGGTGATGTGGTCAGCATCACAACGGCAGCCTTTACTTCTCAGGACTCAACCTGGTACTCACTCAAGGCTGGGTCGACCTATGAGCCGAAGTCATTTTTTAACAAACTTTGGCTCCCGTCAGGAAGCGAACCCTCAAACTTCCTATCCGTAGGCGAGCGCCTAGGCGCTAGAACACGGGCAAATGGCTAGGGATAAACTCACAGGGAGAAAGTACAGCAGGGATATACCAATCGTCAGTAGAAATTATCCTCGTCAACGAGCGTTTCGGCCCAGAATTCCTAGACGCTTTCGGAGGTGGGCCCACCTGAGTTCATGAAGCTCAGGGCTGGTTCCCTGCTGCACGAAATTACCGGATGGTGTTTTTTTTCGTATAGAGACAGGACGACTTGGTGGTTTGCAGAAGGTACTGTGAGATAAGAAATCGTCGCGGCAGCCTAATTAGAACAGTCAGCGTGTCTGGACGACCGAGCGACAAGCTTACGATTGGTTTACCGGACACATGTTGGACTTTATTAGCAGGTGGCAGAGGATCACTGGCAGACAATTCGGACACGATGGACTTTCATAGGGTGAGAAACCCTTTTCCACTAGAGACCCGGACCAGCTCACCGAGGCCCTCCCCTACGTTGTTGCGTTGCGTCCAAAGCCAGCTCGGGGCCCTTTCGGCTGCCTCGCCCAGTTTTTTAAGTCTTCGTTTCCGTTCATTACAGCGCAATCCTAGTTCTTTAATTACATTGTAGAGCGAAGTGGAAACGAGGCCTCTCGCTCCCACTTCGACGGCAAAGACCCGTACTGTGTACGCCTCGTTTCTCCTCAGACCGGCTGCTAAATCACTGTATTTCTCAAGCTTATACGTATGATTCTCTTCCATACGCGACTCAAACGGGACGGTCAACTCAATCAGGATGAGCTGCCGTTTTTGCGCAGAGTGGAGAACTATGTCAGGTCGCAGGCCGGTCTTCTGGATCAACTCGGGGTACCTTTCATGGCCCGACAGATCAACCGCCAGTAACCAGTCCCTCGCAGAGTCTAGCACAGATGGAGCGAATGCGTTTTGGTTGACCTTACCTTTTGGAATCTGTCCAGCCTTGAGGAAACGTATGGGGACGATAGTAGAACTGGCTCTAACGTTAGCCCTTATTCTAGCCTGGCGAACAACGGCTGCTAACTCTTTTAGCACCTTGTTGTGTCGCCAGGTATATCGGGCTTGGCCTAGGGCATTCCTGCACGCGGACAGGACGTGTTCCAGCATCTGCTTCGCTTTACACAACGGGCAAGTCGGATCGTTAGTCGCAGACCACTTAACCATGTTAACACCGGACGGTAATACATCGTACGCCGAACGAACGATAAAGCTCAGTCGCAACGGGGTCATCCGCCAGATCTCACCCCATGTGAGTACTCTTGGCAATGCGCCCTCCAGGCTGACCCAATGGCCCTGCTGCGACTGTTGGGCTGCTTTCTGAACCCGAACCTCGTTTTCGTTGTCCCTCACCGTTTGTATCACCATGTCTCGGCGCTCTTTGGCTGAGGCCTTTGACCACCAATTGACCTTTCCGTGCCCTAGGCCTCGACGGTCGGTTTGAGTGTATCCCATTATCTCCTTCAATTTTAGTGCATTCTGGGCAGATTCTATCGCATCCAGGACCCTCCACTTCTGGCCAGTCTTTAGAGCGGGCTGGACAGCGATGACATTTGGGTCTGAAGATTCGCGCAAGAGCATGGCGAGTCTTACTTTGCCAACTTTGAACTCTTCAGTTATTGATTTGAACGGGAGTACCAGCTTAGCCTGCTTGCAATACAGAGCCACGTTGGTCAGACAAGGCGGTGCACCAATCCACTTTCTCAAGGCTGTGTTGATTTTCCTCTCCATGGTTTCCATCGCAGTCATCGTCACCTCGTAGACTAGCAGTGGCCATAGGAGCTTCGGAATCAACATGAATTGGAGACACCATACCTTGAATTTCCCGGTCAGCCTGCATCGCTCGATCGCGAGCAGGCCTGTAGCCAGTGACTCGTGTATTCGCCGGACCTCCGCTCTATCAGATAACTTTGAGTCGTAAACGTGACCGAGGCTCTTCACCGGTTCATCTAGAACCGTAGGGATCTTGTTCCTTGCCACCGTAAAACTGGTTGCCACCACCCGACCCTTAAGGATAGACAGACTCCTCGACTTCTGCGGTTTGAACTGCATACCGCTCCATTGGACCACCGCGTCCAATCTTCCCAGGATCGTGATAGTTTAACCTTTATTTGTGTGCAGGCCGTACAGGCGTTCAGATAACACACGAGCTGATTGTCTGGCGGACAATGCGGTTCTGACTTATGTGAGTGGATAGGAGAATAAGACCCAACAGATGTCAAACATGAAATTTTCATTAAGGCCAGCAGATATTTTACTGATCACTGATTTAATAATCGACATCAAAGCACGCCTGATACACACACAGACGCTCCGTCTTACGCAGCTGAGAGCAATATGTATGGATGCTGGCTGTTCCCTTTGCACATCGAATATGCATACGTTGTTCTCTTACCTGCATAGGTCTCTCTTTGTTGGATTAACACGCATACATTCTTACACATGTTATTTCAGCTAACCGTGTGTCTTCTGTCTGGGATTCGGTCACATGTTGACTTCAGCATGTCTTCTGTGAGGATTCGGTCACTTGTCTGCAGCATGTCTTCTGTCAGGATTCGGTCACATGTTGTCTTCAGCATGTCTTCTGTCAGGATTCGGTCATATGTTGTCTTCGGCATGTCTTCTTTCTCCAGTGAGAGTTTTCCTGTGCTAAATATTCCGCTGACAGACATGCCAGAACCTAGGAGCTTAGCGACGTTTCACAACCCCCCCCCCCCCCTTTCCCCTTCCCAGAGTTTTAACAGTGTTCGTCTGAGACCCTCCTCTCGAAAACAATTTATTGCAAGTAGTTTAACTGCCCCCTTTTCCCCATAACCATGTCACATATTCTCTTTTTTTTTCATCTGTTTTTGCAATTCATATTACTTGTCTGTGGCACACACATATATACACACACATAATACATGCGTACATACATACACCCACACATAAACATGCAAAGATAAATGCATACAAACATGCATAATACATACCGACACACATTCCAACATAAATACAAACACATACACATACATACATACATACATACATACATACATACATACATACATACATACATACATACATACATACATACATACATACATACATACATACATACATACATACATACATACATACATACATACATACATACATACATACATACATACATACATACATACAACATACATACATACATACATAACATACATACATACATACATACATACATACATACATACATACATACATACATACATACATACATACATACATACATACATACATACATACATACATACATACATACATGCATGCATACATACATGCATGCATTCATACATACATACATACATACATACATACATGCATGCATGCATACATACATACATACAGACACACACACATACATACATACATACATACATACATACATACATACATACATACATACATACATACATACATACATACATACATACATACATACATACATACATACATACATACATACATACATACATACATACATAGATAGATAGATAGATACATGCATGCATACATGCATGCATGCATACATACATACATACATACATACATACATACATACATACATACATACATACATACATACATACATACATACATACATACATACATACATACATACATACATACATACATACATACATACATACATACATACATAGATAGATACATGCATGCATACATACATACATGCATGCATGCATACATACATACATACATACATACATACATACATACATACATACATACATACATACATACATACATACATACATACATACATACATACATACATACATACGTACGTACGTACGTACGTTGTTAGAGAGACCAGCTCACCGAGGCCCGTCCCCTACGTTGTTGCGTTGCGTCCAAAGCCAGCTCGAGGCCCTTTCGGCTGCCTCGCCCAGTTTTTTAAGTCTTCGTTTCCGTTCATTACAGCGCAATCCTAGTTCTTTAATTACATTGTAGAGCGAAGTGGAAACGAGGCCTCTCGCTCCCACTTCGACGGCAAAGACCCGTACTGTGTACGCCTCGTTTCTCCTCAGACGGCTGCTAAATCACTGTATTTCTCAAGCTTATACGTATGATTCTCTTCCATACGCGACTCAAACGGACGGTCAACTCAATCAGGATGAGCTGCCGTTTTTGCGCAGAGTGGAGAACTATGTCATGGTCGCAGGCTGTGTCTGGATCAATCAACTCGGGGTACCTTTCATGGCCCGACAGATCAACGCGCCAGTAACCAGTCCTTCGCAGAGTCTAGCACAGATGGAGCGAATGCGTTTGGTTGAACCTTACCTTTTGGAATCTGTCCAGCCTTGAGGAAACGTGATGGGGGACGATAGTAGAACTGGCTCTAACGTTAGCCCTTATTCTATGCCTGGCGAACACACGGCTGCTAACTCTTTTAGCACCTTGTTGTGTCGCCAGGTATATCGGGCTTGGCCCTAGGGCATTCCTTGCACGCGGACAGGACGTGTCCAGCATCTGCTTTCGCTTTACACAACGGGCAAGTCGGATCGTTAGTCGCAGACAACTTACCATGTTAACAAACAACCGACAAGTAATAATCGTACGCCGAACGAACGATAAAGTCTCAGTCGCAACGGGGTCATCCGCCAGATCTCACCCCATGTGAGTACTCTTGGCAATGCGCCCTCCAGCTGACCCAATGGCCCTGCTGCGACTGTTGGGCTGCTTTTCTGAACCCGAACCTCGTTTTCGTTGTCCCTCACACCGGTTTGTATCACCATGTCTCGGCGCTCTTTGGCTGAGGCCCTTTGACCACCAATTGACCTTTCCGTGCCCTAGGCCTCGACGGTCGGTTTGAGTGTATCCCATTATCTCCTTCAATTTTAGTGCATTCTGGGCAGATTCTATCGCATCCAGGACCCTCCACTTCTGGCCAGTCTTTTTTAAGAGCGGGCTGGACAGCGATGACATTTGGTCTGAAGATTCGCGCAAGAGCATGGCGAGTCTTACTTTGCCGACTTTGAACTCTTCAGTTATTGATTTGAAAAGGAGTACCAGCTTAGCCATGCTTGCAATACAGAGCCACGTTGTGGTCAGACAAAGGCGGTGCACCAATCAACTTTCTCAAGGCTGTGTTGATTTTCCTCTCCATGGTTTCCACCGCAGTCATCGTCACCTCGGTAGACTAGCAGTGGCCCATAGGGACTTCGGAATCAACATAATTGGAGACACCATAACCTTGAATTTCCCGGTCAAGGCCTGCTCGCTCGCGAGCAGGCCTGTATGCCAGTGACTCGTGTATTCGCCGGACTCTCCGCTCTATCAATAACTTTTAGTGTAAACTACCCAGGCCCTTTACCGTTATCAGAACCCTAGGGATCTTTTTCCTTGCCACCGTAAAACTGGGTTTCCACCCCCCGACCCTTAAGGATAGACAGATCCTCGATTCTGCGTTTTAAATGCTACCGTCCCTTTGGGCCACCGCGCCAATTTCCCCGGATCGTGATAGTTTAAACCTTTTTTTTGGGTTTCAGGCGTACAGGCGTTCAATAACACCGAGGATTGTTGGCGGACAAAGCGGTTCTACTATGGATGGGTAGGGAAAAAGACCCCAAAAGATTCAAACATGAATTTCATTTAAAGGGCCCGCGATATTTTACGATCACGATTTAAAAATCGACATCAAAGCACGCCGATCACAAAGACGCTCCCTCTCGCAGCTGAGAGAATAGGGATGGATTGGCTTTCCTTTTCCAAAACGAAAATTTCATACGTTGTTCTTTACCCGCATAGGTCTCTCTTTTTATTAAAACCGCATATTTCTTTTT
>CAJHNH020006539.1:0-11824 GCA_905116865.2 Candidula unifasciata | reverse complement strand
TATGTGAGGGTCCTGGTGTCTAGCCAGTATGTGAGGGTCATGGTGTCTAGCCAGTATGTGAGGGTCATGGTGTCTAGCCAGTATGTGAGGGTCCTGGAGTCTAGCCAGTATGTGAGGGTCATGGTGTCTAGCCAGTATGTGAGGGTCATGGTGTCTAGCCGGTATGTGAGGGTCCTGGTGTCTAGCCAGTATGTGAGGGTCATGGTGTCTAGCCAGTATGTGAGGGTCCTGGTGTCTAGCCAGTATGTGAGGGTCCTGGTGTCTAGCCAGTATGTCCTGTCTATGTCTAGCCAGTATGTGAGGGTCCTGGTGTCTAGCCAGTATGTGAGGGTCATGGTGTCTAGCCGGTATGTGAGGGTCATGGTGTCTAGCCAGTATGTGAGGGTCATGGTGTCTAGCCGGTATGTGAGGGTCCTGGTGTCTAGCCAGTATGTGTCTAGCCAGTGGAGGGTCTAGCCGGTATGTGAGGGTCATGGTGTCTAGCCAGTATGTGAGGGTCATGGTGTCTAGCCAGTATGTGAGGGTCCTGGTGTCTAGCCAGTATGTGAGGGTCCTGGTGTCTAGCCAGTATGTGAGGGTCCTGGTGTCTAGCCAGTATGTGAGGGTCCTGGTGTCTAGCCAGTATGTGAGGGTCCTGGTGTCTAGCCAGTATGTGAGGGTCATGGTGTCTAGCCAGTATGTGAGGGATCATGTTTTGCCTGGCCTCCACGCTCACAGCAAGGCCAACATAAACCCAGTGTGACAAATGACCGCACCAAATACTTGGGGCTGGACACGTAAACGAGGGAAAGTCCGAGGTGGACCAGTGGTCAGTTGTGTACCAGAGTTGAAGGAGGACAGTGGTGATGTCGTTGACTGAAGTGTAGTCAACGTTGACTAAATAATTATTGCGGCATTTTTGTGAAAATTAACACCGATGATTGGGATTAAGTAATTATGATGGAATAGGGGAAATAAACTGACAAAATGTATTTTGGAATTCAAGCGGCGTTCTTTTGTTGTCAATGGTGGACAGTTGTATGCGTTCCCTGGTGGGGAAAAAACCCTGTTGTTGTACCAGCCACAAAACCCCATGTTGTACCAGCCACAAAACCCCATGTTGTACCAGCCACAAAACCCCATGTTGTACCAGCCACAAAACCCCCGTTGTTGTACCAGCCACAAAACCCCATGTTGTACCAGCCACAAAACCCCATCTTGTACGAGCCACAAAACCCCATGTTGTACCAGCTCAATACCCAGGTAGTACCGGCCACAAAGTCCCTTGTACCGGCCACAAAGTCCCTTGTACCGGCCACAAAGTCCCTTGTACCGGCCACAAAGTCCCTTGTACCGGCCACAAAGTCTCTTGTACCGGCCACAAAGTTCATAATAGTACCGGCCACAAAGTTCCTTGTAGTACCGGCCACAAAGTCCCTTGTAGTACCGGCCACAAAGTCCCTTGTTGTACCGGCCACAAAGTTCATAGTAGTACCGGCCACAAAGTCCTTTTTAGTACCAGCCACAAAGTCCCTTGTTGTACAGGCCACAAAGTCCCTTGTTGTACCGCCCACAAAGTCCCTTGTTGTACTGACCAAAAAGTCCCTTGTTGTACCGGCCACAAGGACCCTTGTTGTACTGTCTAGCAGCACTACGAGTAAGTATACAGTCACGTGGGCAGCATCAGGCGCCATGACAGGTCACGTGGGCAGCATCATGCGCCATGACAGGTCAGAACTTAGGCTGTAAAGACACTTGACCACGCCTTCATGTGTACTGGGCATATAGGGTTAGGCCTATTTTTATTGACCAATCGGTATTCAGTGGGGGATGTAGTCAGCATGACACCGTTCGCCTTTACTTCCATGGAGAGTGATTTATTACATAAGATACTTTTCATCTTCTGAAAAGCTGCCTTTGCGTGGCCAATTCTGTTCATAATTTCTGTCACACACCGTCCATCTGATGTTATAAATATCACCAAATACTTGAATTTATTGATTAACCACTTTCCCTTCTATTGCTGTGCCACATTTTCGAGTTATCTTCTTCTTTGATATAACCATTGTTTCTGTTTTTCTTGACATTTAAGGAAGTTCCTTTTTTGGCGCTCTCAAATAGAACAATGTCTAACTGTTGTTGTAGGTCTTCTGCGTTTTCGGCTATTAATACTGTATCACCTACATAACGAAGATTGTCCAATAATACTGTATCATCTACATAACGAAGATTGTCTATTAATACTGTATCACCTACATAACGAAGATTGTCTAATAATACTGTATCACCTACATAACGAAGATTGTCTATTAATACTGTATCACCTACATAACGAAGATTGTCTAATAATACTGTATCACCTACATAACGAAGATTGTCTATTAATACTGTATCACCTACATAACGAAGATTGTCTAATAATACTGTATCACCTACATAACGAAGATTGTCTATTAATACTGTATCACCTACATAACGAAGATTGTCTAATAATACTGTATCACCTACATAACGAAGATTGTCTATTAATACTGTATCATCTGCATAACGAAGATTGTCTAATAATACTGTATCACCTACATAACGAAGATTGTCTATTAATACTGTATCACCTACATAACGAAGATTGTCTAATAATACTGTATCACCTACATAACGAAGATTGTCTATTAATACTGTATCACCTACATAACGAAGATTGTCTAATAATACTGTATCACCTACATAACGAAGATTGTCTATTAATACTGTATCATCTGCATAACGAAGATTGTCTAATAATACTGTATCATCTGCATAACGAAGATTGTCTATTAATACTGTATCACCTACATAACGAATATTGTCTAATAATACTGTATCACCTACATAACGATGATTATCTGTTAATTCTGTATCATCTGCATAACGAAGATTGTCTAATAATACTGTATCATCTGCATAACGAAGATTGTCTAATAATACTGTATTTTTTGCATACGAAGATTGTCTAATAATACTGTATCATCTGCATAGCGAAGATTGTCTGTTAATACTGTATCATCTGCATAGCGAAGATTGTCTGTTAATACTGTATCATCTGCATAGCGAAGATTGTCTGTTAATACTGTATCATCTGCATAGCGAAGATTGTCTATTAACACTCTATCATCTACATAACGAAGATTGTCTATTACCACTCTATCATCTACATAACGAAGATTGTTTATATTGTAACCTTCAACTAGTATCCCTGGTCTATCCTTGAGCTAACTCACAATTATTTCACTACAGAGGGAGGAGAGATGCGGTGACATAACAGATCCTTGTCTGACTCCTTGCTTTATCAGGTCCTATACGCGCTTGTCCAGTCCTTAACCAGGGATCACCATTGTCACCTGTCTTGTTTAACATACACACAGCAAGTCCGGCAAAAAGTACAGCCTAATGGACCAGGGCGAACTTTGACGTTTGCAGATGATGTCCTGATGTATCGAAGCGGGTCAGACAGACACGACATGACCAAGAGACTTGCAGATGATGTCCTGATGTTCCGAAGCGGTTCAGACAGGCATGACATGACCAAGAGACTTGCAGATGATGTCCTGATGTACCGGATCGGTTAAGACAGGCATGACATGACCAAGAGACTTGCAGATGATGTCCTGATGTACCGAAGCGGTTCAGACAGGCATGACATGACCAAGAGACTTGCAGATGATGTCCTGATGTACCGAAGCGGTTCAGACAGGCATGACATGACCAAGAGACTTGCAGATGATGTCCTGATGTACCGAAGCGGGTCAGAGAGGCACGACATGACCAAGAGACTTGCAGATGATGTCCTGATGTACCAAAGCGGTTTAGACAGGCATGACATGACCAAGAGACTTGCAGATGATGTCCTGATGTACCGAAGCGGTTCAGACAGGCATGACATGACCAAGAGACTTGCAGATGATGTCCTGATGTATCGAAGCGGGTCAGAGAGGCACGACATGACCAAGAGACTTGCAGATGATGTCCAGATGTATCGAAGCGGGTCAGACAGGCACGACATAACCAGAGACTTACAAAGTGCTTTGCATCAGAAAACGGAGTGTTGTGAACAGACAGGGTCAAGGGTAAACCCAGAGAAGGCCATTGTTTTATAGTGCTCTTTGAAAAACAGCATTGGAAAGGAAGACTTGCCCAACATATCCACGAAGGGTATAGATATTGAGAGAAGAGATCAGCTGAAATACTTAGGTTTGACGTCTGATCGCAGTCTGTCCTAAAGATATCACGTGGAACAGATTGTGATCAATTGCAAGCGTGGCCTAGCGGCACTAAAGGCAATATTTGCCACACACATGGAACAGAGATTATTGGTTATATTGTTCAAACATGTGATCCTTTTTGTATTTGAGTAAGGCCTGGAAATATTAACCCTATATGCTTCATAGTGGGCATAGCTTAAAGGGATTCACAATGAAGGAATAAGAATGGTTTTGGCTTGCACACGAGATTCACCATTGAAGTTTGAAGAAAGGATCAAAATCAAGGCACACGGGTAGTAACTCCTAAATGCTCTGTTCTTCTTCTAATTCAAGTCTGAGTCCAAAAAAAGTTCAGCACAGTGCACAGACTCTAAAGCGCCGGCGAGCATCCTGAAATGCACTGGCTAGATTTTTAACTCCAAATTTTGCCCGGGCAGCGCCGTTGGGCTACTCTTTACGATTTCCAACTGCCAGGGGATTTTTTACGTGCACAACAATGCACACGGGCCTCCGATCTCACTACCCAGAAACTAGGGGAAGTACTAGAAGTCCAAGGCTTAGTGAAAAACTCACCCCCAAAAGGGCGGACACCATGCCTAGAGACCACGTAGTCCCCGCATGAATCACACAATGAGGTTTATGCTTGGGCTGACATTGGTACAGTCTGGTCGGTCACTGGCACAAGCCAAGGCCGATATGCAAGTTACCAATAAAGAAAGGCATCTTCTGTATTGCTGTCTGACAGATTTAAGAAAAGACAGGTGGAAACGAGGAAAGTCATGGATGGCACAAGCTGAAGATACCATCGTGACGGCGGCCTCAGTCAAGTAAATACACAGGGGGAAGGAATGGATCGACACAAACAACAGTTTCCATCACGTCATTATTACGTTAGGAAGAGAATTTAAAGTGTTGTAACGGTATGGCAGAATTAGAGGTACAACAACTGATAGATTGAAAGGCTAGGCTACATGATAGTGTTCACCGATGGTTCTGTTCTTTGGGGTGTGAGATCTGGCTGGGGGATTTTCAGCTAGAATGAAAGGAAAGATTGTGGCAAAACAAAATGGAGCTTTGTCATCTACAGCCTTAGGACATTTGGTGCGGGAGAGCACCTATGGGTGTATCCGGTGTGCTATGATGTTAATTCTTAAATCAGTAATCAGTAATTAATCTGTTCATAATTTTCTACTCCATTTTCCAATTTAACTGGTGCTTTTTGCTTTAAGTAAATTTTTTTGTTATTCTGAGATCTTATCCATCAATAATAACAATGTTATCATGTCATCATGCTTCACTTTATCAAAAGCTTTGGTGTAATCGATGAAGCACAAATATATGTCTTTCTGTTTCTGCATTGATCTCTCTAATAAGTGGACTTTCCCCTTTTGCAAAACCGTAATGCTTTTCACTGATATCCACTTGTTTTGTCTTGCTCGTTCTTCTCATCATAATCTCGAGTGACAGTTGGATGACGTGGCTTAGAAAGTTGATTGTACGAAATTCGTCACATTCAGTTGTCCTAGATCTCATAGCTAGTGCTGTCACTGATCTGTTAAGTCTGTAATTATAGACTATCTAAACTCTATAAATAAATAACTTTAAATATAGTTTTTTTCTCTCATAGTGTTGGGGGGGGGGGTGCTCAAGACGGCGTAAGCTCCCAAGTGGTGGTGTCTCTAACCCAAGTCGCATTAGTTACACATTTATACGCCTACTAACAGCCTGCGCCGACAACATAATAAAGGTGTGTGTCCTGATGCTAGCACCTTTACCTTTTAATGAAGGGGACGGTTCAGGTGCTTTTTAGAGACTATAAACTCTATAAATAAATAACTTTTAAATATAGTTTGTTGTCTATAGATGGTTAAAGGTATCTTTCTAAGTCCCTCCACTCACACAATTATTCTGTGTGTGTGCGTCGGTGTGTGTTGTGGTGTGTTACACAGTTGGGGAGGGGGGGGTGCTCAAGAGGCGTAAGCTCCCAAGTTGCGGTGGCTCTAGGACACACAAGTCGCAGAAGTTCACGTGTGTTGAGTGGAGTACACATTGTTCTACACCAATATACGCCTACTGCACCAACAGCCTGCACCGACAACATGCCGACATGTGTAAGAAGAGCCAACGGCATTAGCGACGGCTCCGGTTTTTTCGGTGTGTGTCTGAGCAGCACCTGAACCGTCCCCGTGACCGGGAACGGTTCAGGTGCTGCTCAGACAACACACCGAAAAAATAACGGAGCCGTCGCTAATGCCGTTGGCTCTTCTTACACATGTCGGCATGTTGTCGGTGCAGGCTGTTTGGTGCAGTAGGCGTATATATGTAAAATAGAACAATGTGTACTCCACTCAACACACGTGAAAAATAAACGACTTGTGTGTCCTAGAGCCACCGAAAATTGGGAGCTTACGCCTCTTGAGCACCCCCCCCTCCCCAACACACACACACAAACACACCGACGCACACACACAATAATTTGTGTAAGGGACTTAGAAAGATACCTTTAACCATCTATAGAAACTATATTTAAATTCAAGTTTAATTTATTATAGAGTTTAGATAGTCTATAATTACAGACTTAACAGATCAGTGACAGCACTAGCTATGAGATCTAGGACAACTGAATGTGACGAATTTCGTACAATCAACTTTCTAAGCCACGTCATCCAACTGTCACTCGAGATTATGATGAGAAGAACGAGCAAGACAAAAACAAGTGGATATCAGTGAAAAGCATTACGGTTTTGCAAAAGGGGAAAGTCCACTTATTAGAGAGATCAATGCAGAAACAGAAAGACATATATTTGTGCTTCATCGATTACACCAAAGCTTTTGATAAAGTGAAGCATGATGACATGATAACATTGTTATTATGATGGATAAGATCTCAGAATAACAAAAAAATTTACTTAAAGCAAAAAGCACCAGTTAAAATTGGAAAATGGAGTAGAAAATTATGAACAGATTAATTACTGATTACTGATTTAAGAATTAACATCATAGCACACCGGATACACCCATAGGTGCTCTCTCCGCACCAAATGTCCTAAGGCTGTAGATGACAAAGCTCCATTTTGTTTTGCCACAATCTTTCCTTTCATTCTAGCTGAAAATCCCCCAGCCAGATCTCACACCCCAAAGAACAGAACCATCGGTGAACACTATCATGTAGCCTAGCCTTTCAATCTATCAGTTGTTTGTACCTCTAATTCTGCCATACCGTTACAACACTTTAAATTCTCTTCCTAACGTAATAATGACGTGATGGAAACTGTTGTTTGTGTCGATCCATTCCTTCCCCCTGTGTATTTACTTGACTGAGGCCGCCGTCACGATGGTATCTTCAGCTTGTGCCATCCATGACTTTCCTCGTTTCCACCTGTCTTTCTTAAATCTGTCAGACAGCAATACAGAAGATGCCTTTCTTTATTGGTAACTTGCATATCGGCCTTGGCTTGTGCCAGTGACCGACCAGACTGTACCAATGTCAGCCCAAGCATAAACCTCATTGTGTGATTCATGCGGGGACTACGTGGTCTCTAGGCATGGTGTCCGCCCTTTTGGGGGTGAGTTTTTCACTAAGCCTTGGACTTCTAGTACTTCCCCTAGTTTCTGGGTAGTGAGATCGGAGGCCCGTGTGCATTGTTGTGCACGTAAAAAATCCCCTGGCAGTTGGAAATCGTAAAGAGTAGCCCAACGGCGCTGCCCGGGCAAAATTTGGAGTTAAAAATCTAGCCAGTGCATTTCAGGATGCTCGCCGGCGCTTTAGAGTCTGTGCACTGTGCTGAACTTTTTTTGGACTCAGACTTTGAATTAGAAGAAGAACAGAGCATTTAGGATTACTACCCGTGTGCCTTGATTTTGATCCCTTTCTTCAAACTTCAATGGTGAATCTCGTGTGCAAGCCAAAACCATTCTTATTCCTTCATTGTGAATCCCTTTAAGCTATGCCACTATGAAGCATATAGGGTTAATATTTCCAGGCCTTACTCAAATACAAAAAAGGATCACATGTTTGAACAATATAACCAATAATCTCTGTTCCATGTGTTGTGGCAAATATTGCCTTTAGTGCCGCTAGGCCACGCTTGCAATTGATCACAATCTGTTCCACGTGATATCTTTTAGGACAGACTGCGATCAGACGTCAAACCTAAGTATTTCAGCTGATCTCTTCTCTCAATATCTATACCCTTCGTGGATATGTTGGGCAAGTCTTCCTTTCCAATGCTGTTTTTCAAAGAGCACTATAAAACAATGGCCTTTCTGGGTTTACCCTTGACCCTGTCTGTTCACAACACTCCGTTTTCTGATGCAAAGCACTTTGTAAGTCTCTGGTTATGTCGTGCCTGTCTGACCCGCTTCGATACATCTGGACATCATCTGCAAGTCTCTTGGTCATGTCGTGCCTCTCTGACCCGCTTCGATACATCAGGACATCATCTGCAAGTCTCTTGGTCATGTCATGCTGTCTGAACCGCTTCGGTACATCAGGACATCATCTGCAAGTCTCTTGGTCATGTCATGCCTGTCTAAACCGCTTTGGTACCATCAGGACATCATCTGCAAGTCTCTTGGTCATGTCGTGCCTCTCTGACCCGCTTCGGTACATCAGGACATCATCTGCAAGTCTCTTGGTCATGTCATGCCTGTCTGAACCGCTTCGGTACATCAGGACATCATCTGCAAGTCTCTTGGTCATGTCATGCCTGTCTGAACCGCTTCGGTACATCAGGACATCATCTGCAAGTCTCTTGGTCATGTCATGCCTGTCTTAACCGATCCGGTACATCAGGACATCATCTGCAAGTCTCTTGGTCATGTCATGCCTTGTCTGAACCGCTTCGGAACATCAGGACATCATCTGCAAGTCTCTTGGTCATGTCGTGTCTGTCTGACCCGCTTCGATACATCAGGACATCATCTGCAAACGTCAAAGTTCGCCCTGGTCCATTAGGCTGTACTTTTTGGCCGGACTTGCTGTGTGTATGTTAAACAAGACAGGTGACAATGGTGATCCCTGGTTAAGGACTGGACAAGCGCGTATAGGAACCTGATAAAGCAAGGAGTCAGACAAGGATCTGTTATGTCACCGCATCTCTCCTCCCTCTGTAGTGAAATAATTGTGAGTTAGCTCAAGGATAGACCAGGGATACTAGTTGAAGGTTACCAAATAAACAATCTTCGTTATGTAGATGATAGAGTGGTAATAGACAATCTTCGTTATGTAGATGATAGAGTGTTAATAGACAATCTTCGCTATGCAGATGATACAGTATTAACAGACAATCTTCGCTATGCAGATGATACAGTATTAACAGACAATCTTCGCTATGCAGATGATACAGTATTAACAGACAATCTTCGCTATGCAGATGATACAGTATTATTAGACAATCTTCGTATGCAAAAAATACAGTATTATTAGACAATCTTCGTTATGCAGATGATACAGTATTATTAGACAATCTTCGTTATGCAGATGATACAGAATTAACAGATAATCATCGTTATGTAGGTGATACAGTATTATTAGACAATATTCGTTATGTAGGTGATACAGTATTAATAGACAATCTTCGTTATGCAGATGATACAGTATTATTAGAACAATCTTCGTTATGCAGATGATACAGTATTAATAGACAATCTTCGTTATGTAGGTGATACAGTATTATTAGACAATCTTCGTTATGTAGGTGATACAGTATTAATAGACAATCTTCGTTATGTAGGTGATACAGTTATTATTAGACAAATCTTCGTTATGTAGGGGTGATACAGTATTAATAGACAATCTTCGTTATGTAGGTGATACAGTATTATTAGACAATCTTCGTATGCAGATGATACAGTATTAATAGACAATCTTCGTTATGTAGGTGATACAGTATTATTAGACAATCTTCGTTATGTAGGTGATACAGTATTAATAGACAATCTTCGTTATGTAGGTGATACAGTATTATTAGACAATCTTCGTTATGTAGGTGATACAGTATTAATAGACAATCTTCGTTATGTAGGTGATACAGTATTATTAGACAATCTTCGTTATGTAGGTGATACAGTATTAATAGACAATCTTCGTTATGTAGGTGATACAGTATTATTAGACAATCTTCGTTATGTAGGTGATACAGTATTAATAGACAATCTTCGTTATGTAGATGATACAGTATTATTGGACAATCTTCGTTATGTAGGTGATACAGTATTAATAGCCGAAAACGCAGAAGAGACCTACAACAACAGTTAGACATTGTTCTATTTGAGAGCGCCAAAAAAGGAACTTCCCTTAAATGTCAAGAAAAACAGAAACAATGGTTATATCAAAGAAGAAGATAACTCGAAAATGTGGCACAGCAATAGAAGGGAAAGTGGTTAATCAATAAATTCAAGTATTTGGTGATATTATAACATCAGATGGACGGTGTGTGACAGAAATTATGAACAGAATTGGCCACGCAAAGGCAGCTTTTCAGAAGATGAAAAGTATCTTATGTAATAAATCACTCTCCATGGAAGTAAAGGCGAACGGTGTCATGCTGACTACATCCCCCACTGAAATACCGATTGGTCATAAAAATAGGCTAACCCTATATGCCCAGTACACATGAAGGCGGTGGTCAAGTGTCTTTACAGCCTAAGTTCTGACCCTGTCATAGGCGCATGATGCTGCCCACGTGACCTGTTCATGGCGCCTGATGCTGCCCCACGTGACTGTATACTTACTCGTAGTGCTGCTAGACAGTACAACAAGGGTCCTTGTGGCCGGTACAAACAAGGGGACTTTTTGGTCAGTACAACAAGGGACTTTGTGGGCGGTACAACAAGGGACTTTGTGGCCTGTACAACAAGGGACTTTGTGGCTGGTACTAAAAAGGGACTTTGTGGCCGGTACTACTATGAACTTTGTGGCCGTACAACAAGGGACTTTGTGGCCGGTACTACAAGGGACTTTGTGGCCGGTACTACAAGGAACTTTGTGGCCGGTACTATTATGAACTTTGTGGCGGTACAAGAGACTTTGTGCCGGTACAAGGGACTTTGTGGCCGCGGTTACAAGGGACTTTGTGGCCGGTACAAGGGACTTTGTGGCCGGTACAAAGAACCCCGTTTAAATCCAAAATACTTTTTGTCGTTTTTTCCCCCTTTTCCTTTATAAATTAACCCCAATCATGGGTTTTAAATTTTTCACAAAATGCCGCAATAATTATTAGTAACTTGACTCATTTCAGTCAACGAATCACCCTGTCCCTTCAATTTGGAACAAGAACGGTCCACCCGGACTTCCCTTTTCGTGCCCAGCCCAAGTATTTGGGCGGCTTGTCACGGGGTTTTTTTGGCCTTGCTGGAGCGTGGGGCCCAGCAAAACATGCCCCTCCATACGGCAGACACAAGGACCCCTACTGGCTAGACACAGACCCTACAAAGGCTAGAACCAGGACCTCACTATGGTAGACACCAGGACCCCACATACGGGTAACACCAGGCCCCTCACAAGGGGCTAGACACCAGGCCCCTCAATAGCTAGAACCATGCCCCTCACAACTGGCAGACACCGGACCTCATAGGGCTAGACACAGATACAACCGGTAGACACC
>CAJHNH020006538.1:0-11838 GCA_905116865.2 Candidula unifasciata | reverse complement strand
AAAACTCCATTGTTTCGATCTAAAATAAAAATTTAGATGTTTATCATCCTGTAAAACATCTCTGGCAACGTTAATCCATCCAAAGTGACAGTCTCCTGGTTCTCACTAATAATCAATTTCAGAAATCATTGTGGATGGTACATCTGTGGTTCTTGACGAGGGAAAGACCTGATCCACATGACATACCTGGGTATAACATTAAACAGATGCCTCACATTTAAAAAAAAGAGTACAAACTCACATTTGTTATTGGCATTGGCTGACATAACACTAGCCTTCTGGCAGGGTTATTGGGTGTTTTATGAAATAACGTGGGCCCCCCCCCCAGATTATCTTGCAGACACAGCAGTTGCTATGGCATGTCCTAAAAACTGGAACTAGAAGCAATGTTATCAATTACCATGGGCAGCAGTTACTGCGAAAACAACTGCGGTAAAGCGCATGACGGTCGCCCTTTCGCAGACTAATGGACATGGGGTGAAACCTGAAGCTGCCAGAATGAGTCATTTCACCAAGGGGACAAGACATTTGATTAAACACAAGAACAGGCTGCATTAGTCATGTTATGCTTGCAAGATTTTTAAGGAGGAAATCATAGGAACCTACGCATCCTATTCTGGAGTGCTTAAGATGATAGTCCTCACCAAGCCAACTAAATACCTACACTTGCATTGATACATACACCCGTGTTAATTGCCTTTACATCTGATAGTTTCGTGCTGCACACAACATTAATACACCAGTGGGCATTCATGGACTATCTAAACTTGCCATTTGACCATAAAACTTTAGGACGGTTATAAACACATCCCAGAATGATGCTTCGCTGTTATAGAAGTAGACCTCAACATACTCAGGTCCATACACAATAGAGTTCCTGGTCTTCATTGCCTGTTTTTTTGTGTAATGGCTAATTAAGAAAATTTTCGACATCACAGCACTTGGCGGATACACCCCAATACAGTGCTGCCATCCCCATCTTTCAGCAGCAAGTGAGAGTTACCATACTACTTTGCCTCATGTTAGGGCGGTCGGGGGGGGGCGGCCGCGCGGGGGGGGCGTCGTTAAGCGGGGTCCGAGCCGGCCAGATTCCCTTGTCACTCCCTCGCAGTGCCATTCTCCCACAGCCCGCACTTCTCTCTCCGTCTCTTCCCCTTTTTTTTTTTTCAAATCTGCTCTCGAAGAGTTCTCACAACATCCAGCTTGTCATACATCAATTCACTACCACGCAGTGCAGAACTAGCCAGCCTATCTGTCTGCTCATTTCCCAACACACCAGCATGACCTGGAGAAAATATCCAAAGGATGCTAATTACCCGGGACCTCTGAAGTGATGCTTGCTACTCTGCATGGAGTATGCCTGTCTCCACCTTTCTCAACATGCTCTGCAAGTCAGTTACAATTTTGTCTTTGTAGAAACTTTCTTTGTAGATAATTTATGTAATACTCTGAAAAGTGTCTGGTACAATTATTTTAGGCAGGGTTAACCCCAGAGTCATACTTGATGGAAAAATATGCAGCCTTTAGTAAGGAACACTGAAGAAAAAATTGAAGCTTTTGAACTGGAATGCTAAAGAAAAATGCTTAGAAAACCATTGACCAAGAAGAAGAAAATATCACCATCTTACATGATTTGAGCATTGAAGAGAATTGGCTCAGAAACAGCACCCTGTACCAAAAGCTAGGAGATTTTGCCATGTAAAAACGTCATGATGGCCTGGAGTTGGAGGATACAGTTTCTGAAAACAAGGCAGAGGCAGGCCTCTAAGATTGTGGAAACAAGACATTGAAGATGCATTGGTTGTGAAAGCATATGCGGCTGGAAAATGAGAGACTTTCAGGCATGCTGTGACAAGAGCAATGTTCTTTAAAACAAAAACTGCTGATTGATGATAATGATAAGGAACGCAAACCACTGGCTTGGCTGATAAGTACATAAACCAGCGTGATACTGCTGCAAATACTGTAGTAATGATGATGTAAAAACCCAAAATCTTGTATGGCAAAAGTGCATATTTTAACATACATAAACTCATTCACCCCCATATATACATCATACATGCACACACACTCATATATGCCTACTATTATACATATACCCATATCCCTGCACATACACACATTTGCACAGTCATTTATTCAGATTCATACATACACACAGACATACATACACTTAAAGGGAGATGGAGACCAACCAAGAGAGAAGACGCAAGGCAGCTTGACATCTATAACTTTACTTAGTCTAGAGTCTAGAAGTGGATGAACAATCAGAACTTTCTGCTGGAGGTTACAGCCAGTGAACATGAAAAAGACTGCTTTACTTAGTCGATCTTGAGGTGTCGAGATTTGGCAGAGAGATCACCAGACTTCTCTGTCAGCAGTTTTTTTGTTTGTTTGTTCTATTCCAGTCCTCTATCAGGCAGGACTGTCAGGTGTTGTCTTCCCGGCAAACCTGGAGGTCTGGTTCTTGGCCTCCCATGCCTGTCAGGGTGGCCGATTCTCGGATATTCTGCATACGTGTCCAAGTCATCGTTAACTGTGAGGGATCCACTGGAGTGTGCAAGGTTTGGGTTTCAAAATTCTGACTTATTGTTTGCTTACGAACTTTGTTTCTTCTTGTCACTTGGACCACCTTTCTCGGATATCTCATGTCTGAGGCCTGACGCTGGCTTCTGTGAGCTGTCGTCATTGAGCCAAGACACACCCATAAGGCCAGGGCTGGCACGTTAGTAGAGGAGTAAACCGTCATTTTCGTCCTCTTGACGATTTTTCTTTTGCTAAGAAACCTTCCGTTTATAGCCTAAAAAAAGTTTTCAGACTGCGGCTTTTCGAGTAACCAGCTCACTATAAATGCCTCCCTTACGGCCTATAACATCTCAAATTATTTGAAATGGTTGATCTGCTCCAGTGGAATTGTCCAATCATGATCCGTTGTTTCTTCCCCTCCCTTGAGATTACTTTGGTTTTGGTTTGTAGATACTATTGGTCATTTCACTCTTCTCAAGCTCTTCTTTCCAGTCAAGTAAGTTATTTTGAAGATTTAACTATCATGGTCACGTCGTCTGCAAATGCTACTTCTGATATACAGATTGGTCTTATCTTCAAGTACCCTACTGAATACTTCTTTGTCTTATCCTGGCAGGTCTTGATGACTTCATCCATCAGACGAATGAAGAGGTAAGGTAAGAGCATATCACCTTGTCTAATACCGCTAGTGGTCTTACATTCTTTTTACTTCAAGTCAGCTGTTCTTAAATAACTTCTGCAGCTTTTGAAGAAACTTTGTATTGCGCCGATCAGGAGTGCTGGAATGTACCCTGCCAAGCAGTCCCAGAGCTTTTTCTCCTACCACTACCCTTGTAGTCCAGCCAGTGGTGTAGCAAGGTCAGGTGGCGCTTAGTGTAAGATCCCCCCCCCCCCCCCTGTAGACTGTAAACCGAGTTGATATTTATCCGTGTCTTTGTAGCGAATGTTGATTACTTGAAAAATCTTGTTCTTTTCAGTTCTTCATTTTCTCTCGACTACACAGAGCCACGTTCAGCCCACAATTGAAATCACTGCACATTCGCATGCGTATTCAGGCCTCCAATGCTGCAGCCACTCCAAGATGACTGTGCTGGTTGTTCCCTTGAGAAGTTCGTTTTAATGTCTCAGGTTTTGACGTCGAGGACGGCGCATACGTGCTTCACCAAGCTTCAATTCCCTGGTCATGCATTCGTGTTAGCGTCAGGGATTCACCATTATCCCACAGCTTAGTCCCTACAGTGTTGATGACATCAACTCTGTCTATGCTTCTTCTCGTTTGCATTGATACATTACTTGCCAGCTGGTCAGCATTTTCATTACCTTTTACCCCTGCATACTTTATTCTATCGATCAATCCGGTAATCTGGTAATTTTAATTTCAGCTTCATAGCAAACGGGTCACCCCATCTTTGCTCCGCTCCTGTGCCAACGAAAAACACACAGAATGTTTTTGACAGTCCCTTGTGGAAAGACTGACAAACTGCTCTCTCAGCAAATCTAGCATACACTCGCATTAAAAGCATATGGTAGCCATCTGAAGTGCTAACACAAACAGTCCGACGTTAGAAATGCAGTTCATCATTGATGGTAGCAGAAGTCATTAAAAGATCAACAGTTGCACACGCGATCAATTTTAATCAAATAATGGCCCCACCAATATTGTGACAACTGGCATTGCGCCATTTTCTGGAGAAGAAGACACCACCAAGTTGGTCAGTCGAAAAACATTCCAAATGAAATCCGCAGCTCACAGTGTCACGCCATGCACTCAACTCAGAGGCTTTGCAACGAAACTATATACTTCCAGTCTACAAATAGAGCAAAAAAAGCAACGGCCACAGTCTGGCAGAAGCAAAAATTTTTGCCTCGGCTCAAAACAGTGGCAGTGCCTAGTGTTCATTTGGACCTGAAACATTATGTGAGGGTTAATAAACTGTCACCCCAGCAGTACCCTACTATTAGCTGGGGAAGGGATTTAGGACATTACATACACCAGCAAGCCTCGCCCCAACAACGACCTGACTGCCTTCGTTAACGACTGTTCACCCAACAGCCATGCAGTTCTTTGGCACGAAGGAGACACCTTGAACTTGGGTTTCGGACTGCCGACTCCCTACACGAAGATATATGTGTGCTACTGGTGTCCCGTAGCCAAAATACTATCTCACTCTATTACTAAAATTCAGCACGCATTCTCAAACGCGCAGTAGTTAAAGAAAAAAACACACACACACCCACCCACACACACACATACACATACACATGCACTCATTACCTGCCACCCGCTTACTTGCTGGTGCAGCACACATGACTACATATTTATACAAGTATACACACACACACACACACACACACACACACACACACACACACACACACACACACACACACACACACACACACACACACACACATATATATATATATATATATATATATATATATATATATATATATATATATATATATCGGGAGAGGGAGAGAGTGAGACAAGGGAAGAATCATGCCGAATGACCACACATATGTAAACACTGACACAGGGAATTCCCTATGCACACAAGGTCGGCATGACTGGCTTCAAGAAGGGCTCAGTCAGATCAGATACAGTCCCTGCTGTGACAGAAAGTTGGCTGAAATAAAGGACTGCGGTAGAAAGGTGCACCCGAGGGACGGTTTCAGAAAGAGATGCATACTTTGTGGTAGGGTAACATTGCTTGAACAATGTATTCTGCAAGCCATCGATGTGTCCAAGGCTAACATGGATCTAGGAGCAACCGCTTTTGAGATGCATCCCTTTCATATAACTGATAGTTTGTACAGTTGGTGTTTGCTATCTGTGCTTTTGAGATGCATCCCTTTCATATAACTGATAGTTTGTACAGTTGGTGTTTGCTATCTGTGCTTTTGAGATGCATCCCTTTCATATAACTGATTGTACAGTTGGTGGTTGCTATCTGTGCTTTTGAGATGCATCCCTTTCATATAACTGATTGTACAGTTGGTGGTTGCTATCTGTGCTTTTGAGATGCATCCCTTTCATATAACTGATACTTTGTACAGTTGGTGGTTGCTATCTGTGCTTTTGAGATGCATCCCTTTCATATAACTGATACTTTGTACAGTTGGTGGTTGCTATCTGTGCTTTTGAGATGCATCCCTTTCATATAACTGATTGTACAGTTGGTGGTTGCTATCTGTGCTTTTGAGATGCATCCCTTTCATATAACTGATACTTTGTACAGTTGGTGGTTGCTATCTGTGCTTTTGAGATGCATCCCTTTCATATAACTGATACTTTGTACAGTTGGTGGTTGCTATCTGTGCTTTGAGATGCATCCCTTTCATATAACTGATTGTACAGTTGGTGGTTGCTATCTGTGCTTTTGAGATGCATCCCTTTCATATAACTGATACTTTGTACAGTTGGTGGTTGCTATCTGTGCTTTTGAGATGCATCCCTTTCATATAACTGATACTTTGTACAGTTGGTGGTTGCTATCTGTGCTTTTGAGATGCATCCCTTTCATATAACTGATTGTACAGTTGGTGGTTGCTATCTGTGCTTTTGAGATGCATCCCTTTCATATAACTGATACTTTGTACAGTTGGTGGTTGCTATCTGTGCTTTTGAGATGCATCCCTTTCATATAACTGATACTTTGTACAGCTGGTGGTTGCTATCTGCTGATACTATATCAGCCGCGTTTCTTTAGCTAAACTAAAAGAAAAGTTAAAAAAAAAAAAAAAACAGAAAAGTTCAGCACGTACTGTTATGACTTATGTGGAGTTATTTGTCAGACGAAGTTTTTAAACTCGTTTTCAATAATATACCCATCCCCCCCCCCCCCACCTCCACCCACCCCCTTTAAGGTTTGCGGGTCAAATTTTTTATTTTGTGTAGGTGAGTGCAGTCCTTCTGTATATATAAATAGAGAAGGCCGTGGTGGGTGTAACGAAATGTCGACACGTAACATGCAGTACTATGGGGGTAAAGACCAATTCATTCGTTGAAGAGCATATATTTATATAAACTGGTTAATATTAATTTATGTAACCTATGGTAGCTTTTCAATAATTTGAGATGAATCTTTTCCGTATTCCATAGTTGTGGATTTCAAGCTGTATGACAGACATGGTCAATGAAGATCCCGTTTTAGGGGTGCTTGGTTAGTCATGTTCTTGGTACATTTGATTCCACAGCGAGGAGTACACACCATTTGGAGGTGATTCCTATAAATAAACAGAGATGGGAACCATTTGAGGCCGTTAAATATTATTAATTAATCAAGTAACAGAAAGTATTGTGAACGGCACTCATAGAAAGAAGTAGAAAGATAGAAGAACACACTAGACAACATAAAAATCGAAAGCTATAGTTACCGTGCCGGGAATTGAACCTGTCACCTCCAGACGGCGTCTGCGCCTCGCCATGAATACAAGTGCACTAAGATACATGGTCAACTCGGCACCCCCAAAAAAAAGGTGTCTCATTGGCCATGTCTATCGTACAGCTTGAAATCCACGACTATGGAATACGGACAGAATTCATTTCACCCATTGAAAATGGCACCATAGGTTTACAGAAATTTATATTCCGAGGCAAATGTCAAATAACAAATCACAGCAACAATTTACGTACACAGTAGACCTTATTGCCTTGTCTAGAATACACAAACATTTAAGAAAGGTATTTGATTGGTAGGTTCCGGTGTGTATACGTCATTCCTATAAATAAACAGAGATGGGAACCATTTGAGGCCGTTAAATATTATTAATTAATCAAGTAACAGAAAGTATTGTGAACGGCACTCATAGAAAGAAGTAGAAAGATAGAAGAACACACTAGACAACATAAAAATCGAAAGCTATAGTTACCGTGCCGGGAATTGAACCTGTCACCTCCAGACGGCGTCTGCGCCTCGCCATGAATACAAGTGCACTAAGATACATGGTCAACTCGGCACCCCCCAAAAAAGGTGTCTCATTGGCCATGTCTATCGTACAGCTTGAAATCCACGACTATGGAATACGGACAGAATTCATTTCAACCCATTCTAGACAAGGCAATAAGGTCTACTGTGTACGTAAATTGTTGCTGTGATTGTTATTTGACATTTGCCTCGTTAATATAAATTTCTGTAACCTATGGTGCCATTTCAATGGGTTGAAATGAATTCTGTCCGTATTCCATAGTCGTGGATTTCAAGCTGTACGATAGACATGGCCAATGAGACACCTTTTTTGGGGGGTGCCGAGTTGACCATGTATCTTAGTGCACTTGTATTCATGGCGAGGCGCAGACGCCGTCTGGAGGTGACAGGTTCAATTCCCGGCACGGTAACTATAGCTTTCGATTTTTATGTTGTCTAGTGTGTTCTTCTATCTTTCTACTTCTTTCTATGAGTGCCGTTCACAATACTTTCTGTCATTTGGAGGTGACAAGTATTCGATTCCCGGCACGGCAACTATAGCTTTCGATTTGTATGGTGTCTAGTGTGTCCTTAATCTTTTTTTGAGTGCCGATGACTACACTGTCTGTTTATTTCATATATATATATATTAGTTAGTTAGTTAGTTAGTTAGTTGGGTTATCATCATTGCACTCCGGACATGTCCATAGGTGCTCAGATCCTCCCCTCAGTATGAATCCCAACGTCCGATGGCTAATAGTACCAGTTCTATGTTGATTAACAAGTCTTCTGACGTGTCCGGTGTGCGTCTCGTTTTTTGCTGTGCCGATCTTAATTCCCAAGTCTGCCATTCTGGCGAGTGATGTGGATTCACTGCCACCAAAGTCCTCTATCCTTCCCATTTCTCTAAGGGCATTGACAATATCAGCATGATCCATAGGCCGACCGTCGGTAGTGATAGCGGATCCAGCCAACCTGTCAGCTCTTTCATTTCCATCGACGCCTGCGTGTCCCGGAACAAAAATAAAGGTGACTCCTCGCACAGTGGACTTCTGAATTGATTCAAGCCATTGTCTTCGCACTGAACCTGCCTGAACCCTCCGGATCATACTCATTGAATCACTGAGTATACATATGCGGGTGTATTTTTTGTGTTTTCAAGCCAGGCAAACGCTTGCGTCACTGCCATCACCTCCATCGTCAGGCTGCTGGTTGTCATGGAGAAGGCGCCGTTGGCTTCTTTGACTGTTCTGCCCGCTGAGCGTGCTGTAAATGCCCATGCGCTTCTTCTTTGGCGTATAACTGATCCGTCTGTATAGATTAGTGCATCTGCTTCGTCTGAATTTTCACCGATGAGAGCGTTGACCTCTGCATTAACAGCAACAGGATTCTCTTCTCTACATCGCCTGTTGAGTGTGACAATACAGGAAAATGTACAAATACACGCCTGAGGCACAGGTATCCATTCTGCACCAGGTATGATGTCGGTTAGGCTGCATATTTGCCTAATAACATCTTCTGCCCGACCTAGCCACGATTTTCCCCTCTTCAGTCTGTCGCCCTTTTCAGTAAAAAGCGCTTGATGCAGTGGGTGTTTCTTATCAGCACATATTTTGAGGTATGCCCGAGCCCTCCACATCCTGATCCTTTGGTTCATTGTTGGAAAGTTAAGTAGATACCTCATTGCTCCACAGGATGTGTCTCTTGTACATCCCAAAATAATACGCATGGCTTCATTTTGCACCTTCTCGAGTCGTTCAATCTGGGTAGCACTGACAGTGAGGATGGCCAGAGCGTATTCAATGGGGGAAAGGACCAGACCGTAGAATAGAAGCACCAGCAGTCTTTGCTCGATATTGGAAGCAGCCATAATCCTCATTGCAGATAGACCTTTGCGTGCTTTTTGTTATCACATGGTCAACGTGTTCCCCTGAATGACAAGCTGCGATCGAACCTCACCCCGAGAAACGTCATAACGTTTGGTTTCTGATCAATACATTATCACGCATTTTCACTTCTGGTAAGTCCGACTTGACAATGTGATTGTTCAAAGAGAACCATGACACTGATGCATTCGAGGGATTGACATAGGCATTGGAACCATCACACCAGGCGGCAATTCGATCGAGTTCTTTGTGCATTGTGCTGGCGATCTCCTGTCTATCATGCCCTCGTCGATAAATCAAAATGTCATCAGCAAATGACAAAGTCCTTCCCTTTCCATTCAAATGCTGCTCAGGATCATCACCGTATAAACGTTGAATAAGACTGGTGATAGCGGTGATCCCTGTGGCAAGCCTGGACATATCGTTTGCGGTTCTGAGGACCAGCTACCACATCTTAGTACAATCTTTCTCTGGAACAGGACCGCAGCAATCCAGCGGATCAGAATAGGATTGACTTCTAGTTTAAGCAGTAATTGCATTAAATAATCATATGGTACTTTATTGTAGGCATTTCTAAGTCCAACACTGCCGCACATGTCTCTTCTTTAATCTGAAATCCCTCGTACACATCGTAGGCGAAAACAGCAGCATTGGACCATGTCTCTTTCTTCAATCTGTACCCTCCAAGTGTTGATGGGAACTTATCATGTAGTTCCAAGTAGGTGGTCAATCTTTGTGCGACAATTTTTTCCAAAAGTTTGCCAATAGTATTCTGCATCGAGATGATTCTGTAGCCGCAGATCTTTGAGTGGTCTTTATTAGGCTTTGGTAGTGGGAACAAATAACTATGGAGCCATTCCTCTTGTATCTGGCCACTCTGGATGCTGATATTGAATTCCTTTGCCACGCTTTTCAAATCAGAATTCGACATAGCACTCCGGACACATCCATAGGCGCTCAGATTCCCCTCTCAACATATTCATCGTGCGGTTAATAGTACCTGTCCTATGTTGGTTAACAAGACTTCATATGCGTCCGGTGTGCTTCTCATGCTTGGTTGATCCAATCTTTACTCCCAGTTCGCGTATTCTTAGCAGTGATGTGGACACGCTGCTTCCAAAATCCTCAGAACGTCCTATCTCTCTAAGGGCATTGACAATGTCTGCGTGATCCATGGGCCGGAAATCTTCAATTAATGCAACACCTGCCAGTCTATCAGCTCTCTCATTACCAACAACGCCTGCATGCCCTGGGATGAATATGAAGGTAATTGCACACACAGGAGAGTTTTGCAACGACTCAAACCACTGTTTGCGTAACCAGCCTGCCTTGACCCGCCGGATCATGCTCAAACCAGGTCCGCCTGTATAAATAGAGAAGGCCGTGCTCAAACACACACGCAAGAATAGTCCTGTGATTCTAACCACATTAAAGCCTGCGTCACCGCCCTCACCTCCATCGTCATGCTGGTGGTGGTCATGGAGAAGGCACCGCTGGCTTCCTGAACTGTTCTGCCTGAAGAGCGAGCTGTAAATGCCCATGCACTCTAAAGTCCTCGTATAACGGACCCGTCTGTGAAGATCACCACATTTGTCTCATCTGACTTGTCACTGATAAGCGCCCATACCTCGGCATTGACGGCAGCTGAATTCTGCGCCCGTCAATTTAAGTCTTACGTCACGACACAGGAGAATGTGATATTGGGCGCTCTAGACGCTGGTATCCATTCCTCACCTGGAAGGATGTCTGCAAGACTGCAAACCTCAATGATGTCACCCTCTGCCCTATGCAGCCATGATTTGCCCCCTTTTAAACCTATTGCCCTTTTTCTTAAAGAGCATGTGGTGCAAAGGGTGCTTCAGATCTGAGCTTATCTTGAGGTATGCACGAGCCCTCCAGATCTCGATCCTGAAGTTCATGGTAGGGAAGTCAAGAAGGTACCTCACTGCTATATAAGAGGTATCTCCAGTGTACCCTAGAATAATGCGCATTGCTTCATTTTGCACCTTCTCAAGTCTTTCAATCTGAGTATGGTTGACAGTGAGGATGGCAAGAGCATATTCGATGGGAGAAAATACAAGTCCCTGGAACCTGGAACTGAAGCAGAAGCAGTCTCTGCCCAGTGTAAGCGGCGGCCAGGCCCCCCCCCCCCCCATTGCTGACAGGCCTTTGCGTGCTTTTGTTACGACACGGTCAACATGTTTTTTGAAGGATAGGCTCACTCCGAGGTTTGTCATCAGATGTGTTCTCGTCAAAATTTCCTCGCTGCTTTCCACTGCTGCTAAGTCTACCTTCACTATATACGTGTTCAAGGAGAACCACGTTAATGAGGCCTTCGAAGGGTTGACATGAGCATTAGAATCTGCACACCAGGAGGAGATGCGATTAGTTTCACTCTGCATTGACAGTGTGTGTTTGTGAGTGTATGTGTGTGTGTGTGTATGTTTATATATATATATATAATATATATATATATAGTATATATATATATATATATATATATATTCTTACTGTTT
>CAJHNH020006537.1:0-11843 GCA_905116865.2 Candidula unifasciata | reverse complement strand
TAAATTGGACACTTTGGAGCTCTTGGTGACAGAAAAATATATAAGATAAAATTGAAAAACAAATTTTACTAGGAAATGTTCCTAACAACTTGTTTGTGTCCTACCACTAAACATTGAGTCCCAGACAATTATTTTACACATGAATAGACATGCTAGATTCATAGTAGGTAGACTGAATGTCTGGTTTGGCATTTTGGTATAAGAAACAACAATCTGGGGGCATCATTGCAGATAAACATAAAAATGACCGACAAGTGCATTTTTTCCAGATTTTATGCTTTTGCCGTTTGGCCAAAAACATATTTTCCAAAAAGTTGCCATTTTATGTCTCAGTCTATCATTTCACCACTTGACGAGATACTCTAGATGAGAAATTGGACACTTTTGGAGCCCATAGTGACGAAAAATAGATTAAGATAAAAATAAACCCAAATCTGCGAAGCAATGTTTCCTAACAACTTGTTTGTGTACTACCACTAAACATTGGTCCCAGACAATATTTTTACACATGAATAGACACGCTTAGATGCATAGTAGTTAACTGGATGTCTGATTTGGCATTTTTGGTACAATCTGGGGGGGGCACAATTGAGATAAACATAAAAATGACAACTTGACATTTCATTTCTAGAATTTATGCCTTTCGCATTGGGCTTAAAATCATGTTTTTCCCAAAAAGTTGCCCAATTTGGAGTCTCAGTCTATCATTTCACACTTGACGAGATACTTTCAGATGATAAATTGGACACTTTGGAGGATCATTACGGTGACAGAAAAATAGATAAGACCAAAGTGAAAACAAAAATTTGACGAAGAAATGTTCATAACATCTGTTTGTGTCCTACCTAACAGTGAGATCCCAGAACAATTATTTTACCATGAATAATCATTCTAATGATGCAGAGTCGTTAACTGGATGGCTGATTTGGGCATTTGTACATCTGGGGGTCAACATTGAGATAAAATAAAAATGACCACAAGTGACATTTTTCTAGAATGTATGCCTTTTGGTTTGGCCAAAATCATATTTTCCAAAAAGGGTTGCCAATTTAGTCCTCAGTCTCTCATTTCACACTGACGAGATACTCTAGATGATAATTTGGACACTTTAGAGCTCGTTGTGTGACAGAAAATAGATTGATAAAAGTGAAAACAAATTTTACGAGACTTGTTCTAACAATTTTTGTGTCCTACCACCACCTAAACTTGAGTTCATGACAAGTATTTTTACACATGAATAGACACGCTAGATGCAGAGTAGTTAAACTGGATGTCTGATTTGGCATTTTTGTACAATCTGGGGGCAACAATTGAGATAACATAAAAATGACCACAAGTGACATTTTTGCAGAATTTATGCCTTTTGCGTTTGGCCAAAATAATATTTGCAAAAAAGTTGCCAATTTAGTCTCAGTCTATCATTTCACACTTGACGAGATACTCTAGATGAGAAATTGGACACTTTGGAGCTCATAGGTGACAGAAAAATAGATAAGATAAAAGTGAAAAACAAATTTTACGAAGAAATGTTCCTAACAACTTGTTTGTGTCCTACCACTAAACAGTGAGTCCCAGACAATTATTTTACACATGAATAGACACGCTAGATGCAGAGTAGTTAAACTGGATGTCTGATTTGGCATTTTTGTACAATCTGGGGGCAACAATTGAGATAACATAAAAATGACCACAAGTGACAATTTTGCAGAATTTATGCCTTTCGCGTTTGGCCAAAATCATATTTTCAAAAAAGTTGCCAATTTAGTCTCAGTCTATCATTTCACACTTGACGAGATACTCTAGATGATAAATTGGACACTTTGGAGCTCGTTGGTGACAGAAAAATAGATAAGATAAAAGTGAAAAACAAATTTTTACGAAGAATTGTTCCTAACAACTTGTTTGTGTCCTACCACTAAACATTGAGTCCCAGACAATTATTTTACACATGAATAGACACGCTAGATGCAGAGTAGGTAAACTGGATGTCTGATTTGGCATTTTTGTACAATCTGGGGGCAACAATTGAGATAACATAAAAATGACCACAAGTGACACATTTTTGCAGAATTTATGCCTTACGCGTTTGGCCAAAATAATATTTGCAAAAAAGTTGCCAATTTAGTCTCAGTCTATCATTTCACACTTGACGAGATACTCTAGATGATAAATTGGACACTTTGGAGCTCGTTGGTGACAGAAAAATAGATAAGATAAAAGTGAAAAACAAATTTTACGAAGAAATGTTCCTAACAACTTGTTTGTGTCCTACCACTAAACATTGAGTCCCAGACAATTATTTTACACATGAATAGACACGCTAGATGCAGAGTAGTTAAACTGGATGTCTGATTTGGCATTTTTGTACAATCTGGGGGCAACAATTGAGATAACATAAAAATGACCACAAGTGACAATTTTGCAGAATTTATGCCTTTCGCGTTTGGCCAAAATAATATTTTGCAAAAAAGTTGCCAATTTAGTCTCAGTCTATCATTTCACACTTGACGAGATACTCTAGATGATAAATTGGACACTTTGGAGCTCGTTGGTGACAGAAAAATAGATAAGATAAAAGTGAAAAAACAAATTTTACGAAGAAATGTTCCTAACAACTTGTTTGTGTCCTACCACTAAACATTGAGTCCCAGACAATTATTTTACACATGAATAGACACGCTAGATGCAGAGTAGGTAAACTGAATGTCTGATTTGGCATTTTGGTACAATCTGGGGGCAACAATTGAGATAACATAAAAATGACCACAAGTGACATTTTTCCAGAATTTATGCCTTTCGCGTTTGGCCAAAATCATATTTTCAAAAAAGTTGCCAATTTAGTCTCAGTCTATCATTTCACACTTGACGAGATACTCTAGATGAGAAATTGGACACTTTGGAGCTCATAGGTGACAGAAAAATAGATAAGATAAAAGTGAAAAACAAATTTTACGAAGAAATGTTCCTAACAACTTGTTTGTGTCCTACCACTAAACATTGAGTCCCAGACAATTATTTTACACATGAATAGACACGCTAGATGCAGAGTAGTTAAACTGGATGTCTGATTTGGCATTTTGGTACAATCTGGGGGCAACAATTGAGATAACATAAAAATGACCACAAGTGACATTTTTCTAGAATTTATGCCTTTCGCGTTTGGCCAAAATCATATTTTCCAAAAAGTTGCCAATTTAGTCTCAGTCTATCATTTCACACTTGACGAGATACTCTAGATGAGAAATTGGACACTTTGGAGCTCATAGGTGACAGAAAAATAGATAAGATAAAAAAGTGAAAAACAAATTTTACGAAGAAATGTTCCTAACAACTTGTTTGTGTCCTACCACTAAACAGTGAGTCCCAGACAATTATTTTACACATGAATAGACACGCTAGATGCAGAGTAGTTAAACTGGATGTCTGATTTGGCATTTTTGTACAATCTGGGGGCAACAATTGAGATAACATAAAAATGACCACAAGTGACATTTTTTGCAGAATTTATGCCTTTTGCGCGTTTGGCCAAAATCATATTTTCCAAAAAAGTTGCCAATTTAGTCTCAGTCTATCATTTCACACTTGACGAGATACTCTAGATGATAAATTGGACACTTTGGAGCTCATAGGTGACAGAAAAATAGATAAGATAAAAGTGAAAAACAAATTTACGAAGAATTGTTCCTAACAACTTGTTTGTGTCCTACCACTAAACATGAGTCCCAGACAATTATTTTACACATGAATAGACACGCTAGATGCAGAGTAGGTAAACTGAATGTCTGATTTGGCATTTTGGTACAATCTGGGGGCAACAATTGAGATAACATAAAAATGACCACAAGTGACAATTTTTCCAGAATTTATGCCTTTCGCGTTTGGCCAAAATCATATTTTCAAAAAAGTTGCCAATTTAGTCTCAGTCTATCATTTCACACTTGACGAGATACTCTAGATGATAAATTGGACACTTTGGAGCTCGTTGGTGACAGAAAAATATATAAGATAAAAGTGAAAAACAAATTTTACGAAGAAATGTTCCTAACAACTTGTTTGTGTCCTACCACTAAACATTGAGTCCCAGACAATTATTTTACACATGAATAGACACGCTAGATGCAGAGTAGTTAAACTGGATGTCTGATTTGGCATTTTTGTACAATCTGGGGGCAACAATTGAGATAACATAAAAATGACCACAAGTGACAATTTTTGCAGAATTTATGCCTTTCGCGTTTGGCCAAAATAATATTTGCAAAAAAGTTGCCAATTTAGTCTCAGTCTATCATTTCACACTTGACGAGATACTCTAGATGAGAAATTGGACACTTTGGAGCTCGTTGTGACAGAAAAATAGATAAGATAAAAAAAGTGAAAAACAAATTTTACGAAGAATTGTTCCTAACAACTTGTTTGTGTCCTACCACTAAACATTGAGTCCAGAGACAATATTTTACACATGAATAGACACGCTAGATGCAGAGTAGGTAAACTGAATGTCTGATTTGGCATTTTGGTACAATCTGGGGCAACAATTGAGATAACATAAAAATGACCACAAGTGACATTTTTCAGAATTTATGCCTTTCGCGTTTGGCCAAAATATATTTTCAAAAAAAAGTTGCCAATTTAGTCTCAGTCTATCATTTCACACTTGACGAGATACTCTAGATGAGAAATTGGACACTTTGGAGCTCATAGGTGACAGAAAAATAGATAAGATAAAAGTGAAAAACAAATTTTACGAAGAAATGTTCCTAACAACTTGTTTGTGTCCTACCACTAAACAGTGAGTCCCAGACAATTATTTTACACATGAATAGACACGCTAGATGCAGAGTAGTTAAACTGGATGTCTGATTTGGCATTTTGGTACAATCTGGGGGCAACAATTGAGATAACATAAAAATGACCACAAGTGACATTTTTCTAGAATTTATGCCTTTCGCGTTTGGCCAAAATCATATTTGCAAAAAAGTTGCCAATTTAGTCTCAGTCTATCATTTCACACTTGACGAGATACTCTAGATGAGAAATGGACACTTTGGAGCTCATAGGTGACAGAAAAATAGATAAGATAAAAGTGAAAAAACAAATTTTACGAAGAAATGTTCCTAACAACTTGTTTGTGTCCTACCACTAAACAGTGAGTCCCAGACAATTATTTTACACATGAATAGACACGCTAGATGCAGAGTAGTTAAACTGGATGTCTGATTTGGCATTTTTGTACAATCTGGGGGCAACAATTGAGATAAACATAAAAATGACCACAAGTGACATTTTTCCAGAATTTATATGCCTTTCGCGTTTGGCCAAAATCATATTTTTCCAAAAAGTTGCCAATTTAGTCTCAGTCTATCATTTCACACTTGACGAGATACTCTAGATGATAAATTGGACACTTTGGAGCTCGTTGGTGACAGAAAAATAGATAAGAGATAAAAGTGAAAAACAAATTTTACGAAGAAATGTTCCTAACAACTGTTTTGTGTCCTACCACTAAACATTGAGTCCCAGACAATTATTTTACACATGAATAGACACGCTAGATGCAGAGTAGTTAAACTGAATGTCTGATTTGGCATTTTTGTACAATCTGGGGGCAACAATTGAGATAACATAAAAATGACCACAAGTGACAATTTTCCAGAATTTATGCCTTTCGCGTTTGGCCAAAATCATATTTTCAAAAAAGTGCCAATTTAGTCTCAGTCTATCATTTCACACTTGACGAGATACTCTAGATGATAAATTGGACACTTTGGAGCTCGTTGGTGACAGAAAAAAAATAGATAAGATAAAAGTGAAAAACAAATTTTACGAAGAAATGTTCCTAACAACTTGTTTGTGTGTCTACCACTAAACATTGAGTCCCAGACAATTATTTTACACATGAATAGACACGCTAGATGCAGAGTAGTTAAACTGGATGTCTGATTTGGCATTTTTGTACAATCTGGGGGCAACAATTGAGATAACATAAAAATGACCACAAGTGACATTTTTGCAGAATTTATGCCTTTCGCGTTTGGCCAAAATAATATTTTCAAAAAAGTTGCCAATTTAGTCTCAGTCTATCATTTCACACTTGACGAGATACTCTAGATGATAAATTGGACACTTTGGAGCTCGTTAGGTGACAGAAAAATAGATAAGATAAAAGTGAAAAAACAAATTTTACGAAGAAATGTTCCTAACAACTTGTTTGTGTCCTACCACTAAACATTGAGTCCCAGACAATTATTTTACACATGAATAGACACGCTAGATGCAGAGTAGTTAAACTGGATGTCTGATTTGGCATTTTTGTACAATCTGGGGGCAACAATTGAGATAACATAAAAATGACCACAAGTGACAATTTTGCAGAATTTATGCCTTACGCGTTTGGCCAAAAAATATTTTCCAAAAAGTTGCCAATTTAGTCTCAGTCTATCATTTCACACTTGACGAGATACTCTAGATGAGAAATTGGACACTTTGGAGCTCGTTGGTGACAGAAAAATAGATAAGATAAAAGTGAAAAACAAATTTTATGAAGAAATGTTCCTAACAACTTGTTTGTGTCCTACCACTAAACAGTGAGTCCCAGACAATTATTTGACACATGAATAGACACGCTAGATGCAGAGTAGTTAAACTGGATGTCTGATTGAACATTTTGGTACAATCTGGTGGCAACAATTGAGATAACATAAAAATGACCACAAGTGACATTTTTCCAGAATTTATGCCTTTCAAGTTTAGCCAAAATCATATTTTCCAAAAAGTTGCCAATTTAGTCTCAGTCTATCATTTCACACTTGACGAGATACTCTAGATGAGAAATTGGACACTTTGGAGCTCGTTGGTGACAGAAAAATAGATAAGATAAAAGTGAAAAACAAATTTTACGAAGAAATGTTCCTAACAACTTGTTTGTGTCCTACCACTAAACAGTGAGTCCCAGACAATTATTTTACACATGAATAGACACGCTAGATGCAGAGTAGTTAAACTGGATGTCTGATTTGGCATTTTTGTACAATCTGGGGGCAACAATTGAGATAACATAAAAATGACCACAAGTGACATTTTTGCAGAATTTATGCCTTACGCGTTTGCCCAAAATCATATTTTCCAAAAAGTTGCCAATTTAGTCTCAGTCTATCATTTCACACTTGACGAGATACTCTAGATGATAAATTGGACACTTTGGAGCTCATAGGTGACAGAAAAATAGATAGATAAGATAAAAGTGAAAAAACAAATTTTACGAAGAAATGTTCCTAACAACTTGTTTGTGTCCTACCACTAAACATGAGTCCCAGACAATTATTTTACACATGAATAGACACGCTAGATGCAGAGTAGTTAAACTGAATGTCTGATTTGGCATTTTTGTACAATCTGGGGGCAACAATTGAGATAACATAAAAATGACCACAAGTGACAATTTTGCCAGAATTTATGCCTTTCGCGTTTGGCCAAAATCATATTTTCCAAAAAAGTTGCCAATTTAGTCTCAGTCTATCATTTCACACTTGACGAGATACTCTAGATGATAAAATTGGACACTTTGGAGCTCGTTGGTGACAGAAAAATAGATAAGATAAAAGTGAAAAACAAATTTTACGAAGAAATGTTCCTAACAACTTGTTTGTGTCCTACCACTAAACATTGAGTCCCAGACAATTATTTTACACATGAATAGACACGCTAGATGCAGAGTAGTTAAACTGGATGTCTGATTTGGCATTTTTGTACAATCTGGGGCAACAATTGAGATAACATAAAAATGACCACAAGTGACAATTTTGCAGAATTTATGCCTTACGCGTTTGGCCAAAATAATATTTGCAAAAAAGTTGCCAATTTAGTCTCAGTCTATCATTTCACACTTGACGAGATACTCTAGATGAGAAATTGGACACTTTGGAGCTCGTTGGTGACAGAAAAATAGATAAGATAAAAGTGAAAAAACAAATTTTACGAAGAATTGTTCCTAACAACTTGTTTGTGTCCTACCACTAAACATTGAGTCCCAGACAATTATTTTACACATGAATAGACACGCTAGATGCAGAGTAGGTAAACTGAATGTCTGATTTGGCATTTTGGTACAATCTGGGGGCAACAATTGAGATAACATAAAAATGACCACAAGTGACATTTTTCCAGAATTTATGCCTTTTGCGTTTGGCCAAAATCATATTTTCCAAAAAGTTGCCAATTTAGTCTCAGTCTATCATTTCACACTTGACGAGATACTCTAGATGATAAATTGGACACTTTGGAGCTCGTTGGTGACAGAAAAATAGATAAGATAAAAGTGAAAAACAAATTTTACGAAGAAATGTTCCTAACAACTTGTTTGTGTCCTACCACTAAACATTGAGTCCCAGACAATTATTTTACACATGAATAGACACGCTAGATGCAGAGTAGTTAAACTGGATGTCTGATTTGGCATTTTGGTACAATCTGGGGGCAACAATTGAGATAACATAAAAATGACCACAAGTGACATTTTTCCAGAATTTATGCCTTTCGCGTTTGGCCAAAATCATATTTTCAAAAAAAGTTGCCAATTTAGTCTCAGTCTATCATTTCACACTTGACGAGATACTCTAGATGAGAAATTGGACACTTTGGAGCTCATAGGTGACAGAAAAAAATAGATAAGATAAAAGTGAAAAACAAATTTTACGAAGAAATGTTCCTAACAACTGTTTGTGTCCTACCACTAAACAGTGAGTCCCAGACAATTATTTTACACATGAATAGACACGCTAGATGCAGAGTAGTTAAACTGGATGTCTGATTTGGCATTTTGTACAATCTGGGGGCAACAATTGAGATAACATAAAAATGACCACAAGTGACATTTTTCCAGAATTTATGCCTTTCGCGTTTGGCCAAAATCATATTTTCCAAAAAAGTTGCCAATTTAGTCTCAGTCTATCATTTCACACTTGACGAGATACTCTAGATGATAAATTGGACACTTTGGAGCTCATAGGTGACAGAAAAATAGATAAGATAAAAGTGAAAAACAAATTTTACGAAGAAATGTTCCTAACAACTTGTTTGTGTCCTACCACTAAACATTGAGTCCCAGACAATTATTTTACACATGAATAGACACGCTAGATGCAGAGTAGGTAAACTGAATGTCTGATTTGGCATTTTGTACAATCTGGGGGCAACAATTGAGATAACATAAAAATGACCACAAGTGACATTTTTCCAGAATTTATGCCTTTCGCGTTTGGCCAAAATAATATTTTCCAAAAAGTTGCCAATTTAGTCTCAGTCTATCATTTCACACTTGACGAGATACTCTAGATGATAAATTGGACACTTTGGAGCTCGTTGGTGACAGAAAAATAGATAAGATAAAAGTGAAAAACAAATTTTACGAAGAAATGTTCCTAACAACTTGTTTGTGTCCTACCACTAAACATTGAGTCCCAGACAATTATTTTACACATGAATAGACACGCTAGATGCAGAGTAGTTAAACTGGATGTCTGATTTGGCATTTTGGTACAATCTGGGGGCAACAATTGAGATAACATAAAAATGACCACAAGTGACATTTTGCAGAATTTATGCCTTACGCGTTTGGCCAAAATAATATTTGCAAAAAGTTGCCAATTTAGTCTCAGTCTATCATTTCACACTTGACGAGATACTCTAGATGAGAAATTGGACACTTTGGAGCTCGTTGGTGACAGAAAAATAGATAAGATAAAAGTGAAAAACAAAAATTTTACGAAGAATTGTTCCTAACAACTTGTTTGTGTCCTACCACTAAAACATTGAGTCCCAGACAATTATTTTACACATGAATAGACACGCTAGATGCAGAGTAGGTAAACTGAATGTCTGATTTGGCATTTTGGTACAATCTGGGGGCAACAATTGAGATAACATAAAAATGACCACAAGTGACATTTTTGCAGAATTTATGCCTTTTCGCGTTTGGCCAAAAATAATATTTTCCAAAAAAAGTTGCCAATTTAGTCTCAGTCTATCATTTCACACTTGACGAGATACTCTAGATGAGAAATTGGACACTTTGGAGCTCATAGGTGACAGAAAAATAGATAAGATAAAAGTGAAAAACAAATTTTACGAAGAAATGTTCCTAACAACTTGTTTGTGTCCTACCACTAAACATTGAGTCCCAGACAATTATTTTACACATGAATAGACACGCTAGATGCAGAGTAGTTAAACTGGATGTCTGATTTGGCATTTTTGTACAATCTGGGGGCAACAATTGAGATAACATAAAAAATGACCACAAGTGACATTTTTGCAGAATTTATGCCTTTCGCGTTTGGCCAAAATCATATTTTTCAAAAAAGTTGCCAATTTAGTCTCAGTCTATCATTTCACACTTGACGAGATACTCTAGATGAGAAATTGGACACTTTGGAGCTCATAGGTGACAGAAAAATAGATAAGATAAAAGTGAAAAAACAAATTTTACGAAGAAATGTTCCTAACAACTTGTTTGTGTCCTACCACTAAACAGTGAGTCCCAGACAATTATTTTACACATGAATAGACACGCTAGATGCAGAGTAGTTAAACTGGATGTCTGATTTGGCATTTTTGTACAATCTGGGGGCAACAATTGAGATAACATAAAAATGACCACAAGTGACAATTTTGCAGAATTTATGCCTTTCGCGTTTGGCCAAAATCATATTTGCAAAAAAAGTTGCCAATTTAGTCTCAATCTATCCTTTTCACACGTGAACGAGATACTCTAGATGATAAATTGGACACTTTGGAGTTGTTGGTGACGGAAAAAATGATAAATAAAAGTGAATACATTTTACGAAGAATTGTTCCCCACAACTTGTTTGTGTCCTACACTAAACTTGAGTCCTCAGACAATTTTTTACACAATGATGAGCACGCTAGATGCAGATTTACGTAACTTAAATTGTCTTATTTGGGCATTTTTGGTACAATCTGGGCAACAATTGAGATAACATAAAAATGACTACAAGTGACTATTTCCTAGAATTTATGCCTATCGCTTTTGGATAAAATCTTATTTCCAAAAAAGTTGTCGATTTAAGTCTCGTTCTCTCATTTTCACACTTACGAGATACTGTAGATGATAACAATTGGACACTTTGGAGCTCGTTGGTGACAGAAAATAGATAAGAATAAAAGTGAAAAAAACAAATTTTATGAAGAATTGTTCCTACCAACTTGTGGTTGTGTCCTACCACTACACATTGAGTCCCAGACAAATTTATTTTACCATGACACAGAATAGACACGCAGAGCAGAGTGTTAAACCTGGATGTCTGATTTGTCATTTTTGTACAATCTACAATACTAGAGGCATCAATCGAAGGTTCAACAATAAAAATGACCACAAGTTACATTTTCCCAGTAACCATTTTAATGTTTTGTGTCCTTATCGCGTGTGGCCAAAATAATAATTTTCCAAAAGTGCCAATTTAGTACACTCGGTCTTTCGTTTTCACACTTGACGACATACTCTAGATGAGAAAATGAACACTTTGAGGCTCCAATTAGGTTTCAGAAAAATAGATAAGATAAAAGTGAAAAACAAATTTTACGAAGAAAATGTTCCTAACAACTTGTTGGTGTCCTACCACGAAACACTAAGTCCCATAACAATTATTATTACACATGAATCGACACGCTAGATAGCCAAGTAGTAAATCTGGATATCTGATTGTTTTTTTGCATTTTATGCTTCCATACAATCTGGCGGCAACGCATGAGACTAACATAAAAACTATATCCCACAAGAAAATGACAATTTAATGCAGAATTTTGCCTTACGCGTTTGGCCAAAATAA
>CAJHNH020006536.1:0-11853 GCA_905116865.2 Candidula unifasciata | reverse complement strand
GGCGACTTGATGTTTTCAAGTTTTTCTTTCATTTTTCGTTTCTGTTTATACACACCGACTTCTCCAGAATACCCTACAATTTTCAAGTTTTTATTTTTTTTGGAAAAGCCCGTTGGCCGGGTCTGTTTTTCACTATTTTTTAAATTAAAAACAACCCACACATATACACACACCCAAGCGGCGCGTGATCACACACTCCCACATCACCCACAAAACCAGGAAAACCCCTGTTCTCGTTGTGAATTGACACTGTACAGTTTAAACATCTCCTGTATCCGCTATCCATAAAGGAACAGCATTTCCTTGATACTTTCGTAATCACACTCCATTCACAAAACTGTTGAATATACTTAAAAAGGTTGCGTCCACAACACAAAATAAACCAAGATGGCTGCTCGCCCAAAAGTCGAAAAGGGAAATGAATATTTGAGGGGGGAAATTGAGGCCTATAAATAGCCCGGAGGCTTAAAGACAATCAACTTATCATGTAGGAATTGCATTACACAACATCGCTCCCATCACTGCCAGCCAGGAAACTGCCCCTTGCAGTGATTTGGCAAGTTCCCTGTCTCGCGTCTTTCCCTGTCACGTCTCCGATATCATGTGTTCAGTTTTGTGCCTGCCATCCTGTGTCCTCACTTTCTTCCCCTGGCCATCCGTTCTATGATCCATCTTGTTTCAAGCCATCCAATGTTTGATTATGGTCATCTTTATGTTCCATGGAAAGCGTAGCCAGGTTAGGTGTACGTTGTAATAGGGCTGGGGAGAGGGGGGGGGGGACATGGATGGACAGAAACGCGAATTAAGCAGTCCTGCAAGAAACAACTGAAAAAATAACAATGACATAAGTGCAATGAAAACAACGTTAGCCCAGATGTTCTAGTGATGTTATCATCAGAATTAAACTTGAAAACTGGCTGACTAATAATCAACATTGGCAATAGAGCAAGGAAAATACAGAAAAATAAATATTTTGATAGTTTGACGACAGGACACCAGCGAAAGAAGAACATTGACCGGATCAATGATTCTAGTGATAGTAAGACATGGAGTTTAAAATAGCTGAAGTATTTCAGTTTGGAGTTCAGCCAGCCCTTCTCGATGTTCGGATCCTGCCTTCCTGAAGAAGTCCAAGTTAGTAATCCGAAACATCAAGTTATCACCCTCTTCGGTTTGTGTAAGTCGCATATGATAATGTATTCTCTGGAACTTGTGTTCAGTATCCTAACCAAGTTCCCCAGTACAGTGTTCAGCCTTTCAGTTGGGTACACTAGCTAGACATTAACTCATTCTGTCTATCTCTAAGACTTTCAGTTGGGTACACTAGCGAGACATTAATTCATTCTAATTGTCTATCACTAAGACTTTAAGTTGGGTGCACTAGCGAGACATTAACTGTGGCGGATAAATTCGCTTTAAACTAGCGAATGCACTATGTGCAATTTACAAAGGGAATTACAAACTAAATTATCATAGAGGTTTATATTACCCCCAGCCTTGCTGGTTAAATGAGAGGATTCGGAGTTTGCCCACATCTGATTCCCTACTGTTAATAAACTTGTAGATTTAAACGTTCTTAAGTTCTACTTGCTTTTGTTCACTGACACAATTATTACAGTTAAAATGTAACTCCATAAAACTGTAGGAACATTAAAACTAACATTTATTTTGATTGGAATTAAAGCTAATAATCAAAAGGCTGTGGATAAAATCCTGTTATATAAGGTTAGTAGACAAATCTGTCCACTTAGCTGTAGCTTAGGTTTCTTTGGTCAGCTTCTGACTAAGCCTCAGAGACACATCAGGCAGGCCTAATCTTCCAGTCCAGTCAATCGGGCATCTGCAGCTACGCTGGGATTTACTTCTGGAACTCCCACCTGGAACTACCATCTGAAACTAGAACAATAGAACAGTCCCTATATAAACAGTTTGGAAAGTTCTCACTGGAGACAATAGAGCCTCCAGTTCTCATATAATGTTACACTACACACATATATATGGAGTATGATAATCAAGTATTCACATTCTTTACTGATACAAAATGTCAATGTATACAGAACCGGGTCCATAATCCTGATGGGGGAATATTTAGGAAACATCAGTTTCATGAATGCTCCCAAGTACAAGAGTTTACATCACACAATAAGAAAGGAAATTCATCAGTGTAAATTGTTCTGATGTCTGTACACTAGTACTCCTTTGAAGGGTTAACATGCTTACACACACAGACATACACTAGTACTCCTTTGAAGGGTTAACATGCTTACACACACAGACATACGCAGTCATATTTCACAATATTCTCATTTTAACCACATGGTTCACGTCACAAAGAATGAGAATCAGGGAGTGAGTTTCCATAGGCCAGAAACTCATAACAGGTGCTTTGCACTGTTTGAAAAAAAATAGGAATGACACATCTCCATCAATATAACTGGGTGCTGGGATAGATGTCAAAATACAATCATAGATGACAATGGGCTTTCCATCTGTCACAGTATTAACATAAAATATACACAACACTCACTCCAGTTTAAATCTAAATCCACATGTGCGATAACATCTTAGTCAGCAGAGTTTAGAAGTTGCGAGGGGTGAAATATAATTATTACAATTGTAAGGCCACCTGCTGTAGAACTGAAATGTATTCCTAGTAATGGGGAAATATATATACAACATTAATAATTACAAGCATGGGCCATACATCTCTCTTCTTCTTCTCCGACAGTGCGATTATTAAATTCAGCCGCTTTGTGTTATTCACTTTTTTCAAGCTCTTAAACCAGTCTCAGAATTATCTGGACTAAATCTAAATTAAAGCCATACAGTGATTTATCAAGCTAATATCACCATGAGGTAAAATTAACTTAGTAAAGATTAGGTATATGAGTATACACTTCATTCCTATTTTAATTGTCTCACCATGCTGGAAATCGGAACTCGTCGAGATTTCACATGAGGACATACATTCTCACTTTTTAATATAATTATAATAATTAAAAAATACAACGTTTCTAGTATCAAATAAACATTATTTCAATCATCAAAAAAATCATATGTTTGCATACGTGTATATACTAGATTATAAACGTGGTTAGTTCGGATAAGGGAATTCACAAGGATTTCTAAGCCATGTGGGATCAAATTTCAGAGTTCAGCAGATAAAATTAATTCAGAGGAATAAGCAGCAATAAGTCAAATTAAACCTATTCTTTTCACTCACCCCTGGTAGGGAATTCAAACACACAATGGTGACTGCAGTGGGTAATACTGCTGAGTCATAAGCAGGCAGAGAACCGTCTAGCTTACCATATGTTCTGTTTGAAAATGAAAGAGGAGAGTCCTAAAAAGGGGGAAGTAACTCTTGAGTTACTCCTTGCGTTACTCTTCGCCTTTTTTCCCTTTCAACTCTTAATTAATGAATTAATAATATTGCTATAATAAAGCAATAAGTAAGAGGAAAGAAAATTTAATAATATTTGCTAATGCAAAGCAATACTTAAAGGGACAGAAACATCTGTTCAGACCAGCTCGTCACATTAACTCATTCTAATTGTCTATCACTAAAACTCTCAGTTGGGTGCACTAGCGAGACATTAACTCATTTTTATTGTCTATCACTAAGACTCTCAGTTGGGTGCACTAGCGAGACAATAACTCATTCTAAGTGTCTATTACTAAGATGAATGTTGGTGAGTGGGGAACAAGGTGATGAGCTGGGTTTTTTCAAGGACATCGACACGATTGCATGGGATCAAACAAAGTGGAGGTAAAGAGAGTAAGCCCTTTGTAGCTTTAAAATGATGATGATTATGTGTGAGTGAGGGTTGATAAATAAACTCTATCTAATTAACTAACACTTGCTGCATAATTTGAAATTACTCCTTCCCATTGTTACAGTTTTTGGTAGATTGTCAAAACTTGTTTCGCTGACTCTGTTATTGTTGTACGCTTCATCAAAATACACACATAATCTGTTGTCGTGGCTAATTTCCCTGGACTAGAGAGCTCCCCAAGTATGGCTCAGATGGCGCCAGCTAGTCAGATGAAAATATCCTTCATTTCCCAGAAGCTGAAATTCTTGAAAGATCAGGGAGACCAGTTGAACAGCGCTGTTGATCTGTTGGTGAACGGGGTATGTGTTATCTGTTGGTCTGTTTGTGAACGGGGTATGTGTTATCTGTTGGCCTGTTTGTGAACGGGATATGTGTTATCTGTTGGTCTGTTCGTGAACGGAGTATGTGTTATCTGTTGGTCTGTTCGTGAACGGGGTATGTGTTATCAGTTGGTCTGTTCGTGAACAGGGTATGTGTTATCTGGTGGTCTGTTTGTGAACGGGGTATGTGTTATCTGTTTATCATTGATACCTGTGGTGATTTATTTTTAGAGCAGGTAACGCCTCACATATAACCGTGTTTGATGACTCGACGAGGCATGGTAAAAATATGGAAAATCCGCATCATCACCGTCACCATAATCATCATTAACACCACCATTATCATTATCATCACCACCATCATCGCCATCATTATTATTATGATCATCGTCCTTTGTTGACCGGAAAAGTCAGTTTAAGTAAATTACCCTTAAGAAAGAGGTCATTCACATGACTGTATTTTCAATGTCCCTATAAAGAAAATGAGCCCAGTTGCGCAGCTGCTAGCTCACTTACCTGCAAGCATACACATCCTTGTTAAAGCTGAAAATTGAGTTTAGTTGATGCCAACGCTCATTTCAGATAAGCCTTACACCGATGTCAAATCCTTACCCAAATGTGCCTCTGGAAATATGGAACACGCTAACCAGTAAACGTCCAGGCATTTACAATTTCCTTTCTATTTAAAAAAAAAAAAATTATAAATGCTGGAAATAATTCTTCTCCTTCTCCATCTCCTCTTTTCAGTCCACTCTTCTTTCACCGCCTGCTATTTTTCTACATACAAAAAAAAAATCACGAGGAATTGTTTTTGAAAGGGAGTCATGTTAAATCTGCAGTTTGCAAACTCATTTCTGTTCATGTCTTGTATTGTTTATAGTAGATGTCTTTAAGGCTGTGCGGGCGGTTGATTGATGCACCTCCTCTTCTGGAATATCCCTGTTGAGGAACTATTTTACATAGTCATAGTTCTGTGGTTTTCTTCAAAGAATGATTATGTTTTTGCAGATAGTCACGGTAGGAGAGTCATGGACGAAAGGGGGAGATAACACGATGGGATTCATGGAATTATGTCAGATGATAGACAATGCTGTTCTGTTTCTCTATGAAAAATGTGAAGAACTTTCAGGTAAGGTCAGGGACAGTCTACTGTCTTGACAGTGACAGGTATTTTACTGATAACTGTCACTGTCATAGAGTGTTCAGCTAGAGTGATAAACAAATAGCTAAAATGTCAGGATATCTACAATTGTTGTCTATTGAAAAATTCACAGAAACCCTTACCGCTTTTGTATGGATTGTTGGTGGGGGTGGGGGTGTGTGAAATTCTTGACTCTGTATTAGACTGAATGCTTACAGCAGTCCATAATTCACACTGGCATGCTAAGCAAGGAGCAAATAAATTAACGCAATCACATATACATACCCTTACATACACACATACACAGTCATATTTACACATATTCACACATAACCAAAGGTGCAAAAAGACAAGAAAATGCATACCCACACATCCATATGTACACTCATAGTACTTATACATACCCATACATGCACATGTACACTCATAGTACTTATACATACCCATACATCCACATGTACACTCATAGTACTTATACATACCCATGCATGCACATGTACACTCATAGTACTTATACATACCCATGCATGCACATGTACACTCATAGTACTTATACATACCCATACATCCACATGTACACTCATAGTACTTATACATACCCATACATGCACATGTACACTCATAGTACTTATACATACCCATGCATGCACATGTACACTCATAGTACTTATACATACCCATACATCCACATGTACACTCATAGTACTCATACATACCCATGCATGCACACGCACTACCTACGTATCAGACGTACACACATTGTGCAGTGATAATACATTCTGATATTATTAGCTGCGACTAAGCTTTGTTATAACATGTGCTTATGGTGTATTCCTGTGTGGCGACAACATGCTTTCAGAGTCTGTTACAGTTCGACATGTGTATGCATCTTGTTCTCTGGACACCAGGGAGCTGCAGTTACCACCTCTACCTCCATTCTTATGCTAGATGTTGTGGTGTCGTATGCTAGGCTGTCTTGCACTAAAGATTTTCTATTGGCTTTCGCTTCGAACTCCAGGTACCTAACTTTCCTTTGTGTAGATATTCAGATCACCTGGTCGTGAATTGTCGTGAATAAACTGTTGGACTTCCACCTTCGCAGCTCCCGCTGGCTACTCTCTGCTTTCTCGGCCCAATGTGATTATAACCTTACACAGGTCAGACTTTTCCACTGGTACTCTAACCTACTTTTCTCTCCTCGCCAAGTGTTCACCAGAATGCATACTTGTCTTACTGTCTACGAGTACTGTAACATACTACATCACGCCAGGTATGATCTTGTAGTGCTATCAGCCTCTTTGTTATGGACCAACACATTGTGACAACGATGAACTGATGATCACTTAAGTCTACTACTACTTCCCTTGTACATTCACATAGACAGTCTCTGCAGACGTGGACAGGGAACCCCATCTGTCTATGTTCAGGATGCCTTCTAAGGGCGACTCACTCACGTTTGCGCAGATATATCCACGTGATGTGCGGTGACAGTCCTATAACTGTTCTTCCTCTAAAGGATCCCCCTGTACGAGGACCCAAGTTAAATGCACCCTTTGGTGAAAAGAATCCAGACCTCCAGTCTGCAACCGATTCACGCACTGAAGTATCTCACTAATCAACATCCAGTTACCCAGCTGCTGATAACTCTCCATTCATACACCAAAGCTGGCCAATACACATAAAGTTCCCCAGCAACTTCTTACACTTAAGGATACTCTGTCAACCAGCGTGCCACATAGCCGCAACCGTGCCGACCCCACACACATGACCCACACAAGTCCATTTTAGAAAATTACTTTGACAGAATTCTGAAGTCTAACTCATGATACACCACAGTCATCCGGACAGTTCACACGAGCTAACAAAGAATGAAAACAATGCTAAAACTGTCACCCGACACAGTTCATAGGACTTAAACAATTCGCGCTTGCGTCCACACACTTAGACTGTCTGAAAGGGACTGGAGTACTTACAGAACTATCCTTGTGCAGTGTGTTGAAGGGGACGGGAGTACTTACAGAACTATCCTTGTGTAGTGTGTTGAAGGGGACGGGAGTACTTACAGAACTATCCTTGTGTAGTGTGTTGAAGGGGACTGGAGCACTTACAGAACTATCCTTGTGCAGTGTGTTGAAGGGGACGGGAGTACTTACAGAACTATCCTTGTGTAGTGTGTTGAAGGGGACGGGAGCACTTACAGAACTATCCTTGTGTAATGTGTTGAAGGGGACGGGAGTACTTACAGAACTATCCTTGAGCAGTTTGTTGAAGGGGACGGGAGCACTTACAGAACTATCCTTGTGTAGTGTGTTGAAGGGGACGGGAGCACTTACAAAACTATCTTTGTGTAGTGTGTTGTAGGGGACGGGAGTACTTACAGAACTATCCTTGTGTAGTGTGTTGAAGGGGCCGGGAGCACTTACAGAACTATCCTTGAGCAGTGTTTGAAGAGGACGGGAGTACTTACAGAACTATCCTTGAGCAGTGTGTTGATAAGAACGGGAGCACTTCCAGAACTATCCTTGTGCAGTGTGTTGAAGGGGACGGGAGTACTTTCATTGCCAACCTTGTGTAGTGTATTAAAGGAAACGGCAGCACTTATATAGCTATGTCTGTGTAATGTATGGAAGGAGACGTGAACACTTACATAGATATCCTTGTGTAATGTATTGAAGGAGACGTAAACACTTACATAGCTATCCTTGTGTAATGTATTGAAGGAGACGTGAAAACTTACAGTTATCCCTGTGTGATGTATTGAAGTTACGGGAGCCCTTTAAGAGTTATCCCTGTGTAATGTATTGAAGGGACGGGAGCACTTTAAGAGTTATCCATGTGTAATGTATTGAAGCGACGGGATCACTTTAAGAGTTATCCCTGTGTAATGTATTGAAGGGACGGACGCACTAAAAGAGCTATCCTTGTGTAATGTATTGACGCGACGGGAGCACTTTAAGAGTTATCCCTGTGTAATGTATTGAAGGGACGGGACCACGTACAGAGCTATCCATATGTAATGGATGTAGGAGACCAGAGCACCTACTCTTGAATGTCACAAGGGTGGGTAAATCACATACAAATCAGTCAGAACGTTTCTGTGATCTTTGATATTATTTTTTGTGTGTGATCGTTCGCTCTATTCTTTCACAGGCAGATCTGTGAATGTTGCAGCAAACCAGCCTTTAGGACCAGCCTGTGAAGTGTCAGATCTGACATCACAGCCAGCAACAGCAGCACTAGCCTCTACTACATCCTACAGACAACGTATAGAGCATGTTCAACCTGCAGGTAAGTCTTCAATTTTTCAGTGACGTATATAATGAAAGAATTGTTTGATCTCTGGATACTGTATGACTTCCACATTTGATGCGTAATATGACAGTGCATATCTGTTTATATTTATTTTCAGACTCTGGAATCGTTTTGTTTCCATTGGCAGGGGGGGGGGGGGGGGCTGTAATCAGTGTGTGAAAGTAGCACGTCCTTTCAGTTTGTCCGACTTCATGCAGCCTGTTGGTGGTGAAAGGGGAAGAGGTGGGGGGGGGGAATAGTTTCCCTCTCCCCCATAAAACAATGTATGAACTTGAAAAAGATGCTAGCTGGATGGTTTCCTATTGTGCCCAATGAAGTGCTTACAGTCTCTATGTCAGTGTTTGATTAACAAAAAATTGGGCGCTAGCAAGCTGTTTCCCTGTTCTAAAGATTTTGCTTATCAATTTATGGTTTCATCGTATCCACAGATGAAACCCAACTGAAGCCGGTTTTAGCCAGAATTACTGTCATAGAAGAGGCTTTGTGTTCCCTCCGGAGCAATGCAGAAACAATTGCTAAACAACAAAGTGACATTGATCAACAACTGAAGGATATATTGTCTACACTTTCGGAGTCAGATATGAAGAACAATTCAAAGTTAAGAAAATTCAAGAAACAAATCACTGATATCAGCAAAAAACAAGCTGCGTTAGACCAAGAACAAGAGACAAGATTGCAAAGTCTGGAGAAACAGCTGCAGAAGTTATCTACGGCACAAGACAGAATGAAAGAAGAGATGGAATCTCAGACAGAACTGACAGAGAAACAGCTGCAGAAGTTATCTACGGCACAAGACAGAATGAAAGAAGAGATGGAATCCCAGACAGAACTAACAGAGAAACTGGTTCACGTACCTGATCAGCTGGAGTCTGTGAAAGAAAAGCTCGATGTATTCGATGTTAGAATTGGTAGAATCATGGATGACTGCAGCAACAAGCATCAGGATATAGAACATGTAACACGTGATCTGGCAGACAAGGTCATAGCCAGCATAGAATCTCTCCAGGTCATATCTGCAGATCAAGATCAGACAACGACCATGTTAAGAGAACTGGAGACAAGAATGCAGACACTGGAAGCAGACAGTGGGAGAAATGTGGAAGATGTCCAGAAACAGGTTGAGAAAGGGCAGACAAATGTGAGTATATACTTGTCAACACACAAGTTGTTTTTACGAAAGATTATTATTAACCCTGGGTGTGAAATTTAAGGGGGTGTTTGATGCGTCTGTCTTCTTCTGCCTCTCTGGTCTAGTCATTGACCATGTTATACCTACAGACACATTGCTGGAGGGCTGTCGATCCTCTCCAGTCAATACTGTTCCATAATTTCTTTGTCTCATCTCTCTATCTGACCACATCTGGCAGTGCTGTCTTTTGTTAATATAACATTTTTGAAGTTCAATATTTAGTGAAGACCACCCGGGGCTAAGGTTTCAGTGTGAATTTGGGTCTTAATGGGAAAGTTAAAGAATAAGACAAGAATGATCATAACAGCAAGAGTAAACAGCATGACTAGCTGGTGTAAAGAGATGAGTGTCGTCTTCAGCCAAACAAAGGTAAGTGTTTTGTAATGTTCTTTGTAATTAAAGTTCTGATGTCATTTTTCAGTTCCAGATCCTGTGTCAGATGTTAAACGATCGACTGACTCCGCTAGAACAACTTAGAACTTGTCTCAATGAAAGGGCCAGCACGCGAGATGAGAATATCAAACAGGTTCGTTTTTTTCATTGATAAAATTGATTTACTTAAAGGTAAAGCTGTGGTATGAAAACAGTTGAATTAAAGAAGTCAAAAATCTATAACTGTTTGACAAAAATCGACTTTGACAAAATGTAATTCATTGTGTGGGTTCTGTAGCCATTGTGTGCGTGTGTGCGTATGTGTGTGTGTGTGAGGGGGGGGATTAATAGACCCACAACTCCCTCCCAAGCATGTCGTATAAGTCGACAAATTAGGAGTTTTTACTTCGAAGAGGAACTGCATCTGCCTGAGAGACGAAGAACTGACAGTCTGCATACACCTTAGTCAGGTCTGTAAAATGGATAAGCGTTCATAACTCAAGCTCTGGAACACGACTCAAGTACAGAAGTGGACGAACAACTAAAACTTGACGTTGGAGTGTACTGCTAGTGTACGCACAGAGAAAAAGAGAACAACGTAGTTTATTCGGGTAACAAGTTCTTATCAACTGCGGACTTCTTAACTACAGTGAAAGGACGGAGAAAAGAATCTTGTGGACATGTAATCAGATCTAACGGTCTCTCAGAAAACAATACTACAGGGCCCATTCGAAGGGAAGAGGAGAAGAGACAGACCAGGAAAGACCTGGAATGAGAACTTGACTGACTGGACAGGCCTTAGGCATGCATCTATATAGTCAAATGGATCTGACCGTCAAAGGTTGAAGGAGCGGATCAGACAGTCAACAGCAAATCTAGACCCAACGACAAGCAGTGCCACATGATGATGATGAATAATAGCCGTTAGTCTGTCGATGTTTTCTCCCTTAGAACGGATACATTTATACTTGTCATTCACGTCCGTGTCCATGTGATTCCACAAGCTATTTTTATCCAACCCGTTCATTTCTAGTTTAATATTTTTTTTTTTTACCTACCAAAAATGTTCATAGTTCCAGAATTCCAGATCCCTATGCAAGTTACAGTAAATATTGTGCACTCAGTTGAAAGTCGGTGGTCTGAAGTCACCAACTAACTCGCCCACTTACCTCTTAAACACCTAAAATTTTAAAACCTTTTTATTTCTTCTTAAATTTCTCGCCCAAACTAGTGTCCCACTGAATCAGTTTTCTGGAAAAATGCATTTTTCTGTCTTTTAGGCGGAAAAATTGTTTTAAACAAAAAGAGTGTTGGGAGACATGCCAAAGTGAAAATCACAGTGGGGAGGGGGTTAAAAAACAAATCGCCCCTGCTTGTCTGTCGCCGGCCCCGGGGGATGGAACCCAAACCCCCAGCGGGGGCCCCAAACGATTTTCATTTAAGAGAAGCTAATCTAAAATGAGTCGAAGCGTGGTGGGGTTTATTTTAAACTTAACATTTTTTTGGGGGGGAATAAACAGGCATGCATGGAGGTAAACAAAGTCCAAAATGCGGGAATTTGTATGCGGGTTTAAAAGGGGACCTTTTTGGGCCAAGGAGGAAGAAAAAAATAAAGGGTGTTTGGGAAAGGAAACGCAGTGGTTGAGCCCGTGCTCGTTTAGGGCGTTTTCATTGACAAAACCC
>CAJHNH020006535.1:0-11860 GCA_905116865.2 Candidula unifasciata | reverse complement strand
GGTGTAGCGGCTAGAAGCTCGCTTGCGGATCGAATCCTGACCGAAACGGCCGACCAGGCCTTGAGTGTGTACCGGGTGCAGTACTGGGAAGTAAAGGCGGTCGGCATGATTTTTTACTATATGGGTTGAAAAACTGGAAAAAGAGGTAGATGCAGACCGATACAGATGATGCTGAATGGGCTGAAACGCTGGCATGGGGGTGGGGTATCATTGAGAGAGCTGTTCCAGGCAACCAGGGATCGTGATCTGTGGAGATGCACGAGCGCCTCCGCCAGTTCGCAGGGCACATGATGATGATGATGATCAGTTTTACAGCGGACTTCATGTATGCAGACTGCTAGTTCCTCTCCTTAGGTAGATGCTCCCAGTTAGTTGACTCATACCACATGCTTGTTGGGGACACAGTGGGTCTATTCTTGTTCTCCCCATATGGGGTTCCGGAACCCACACGCGTTTAACCTATACTCAACAAACAATGCTTCTAGATGTTCCGCTTTATATAGTCAAACCTTTTTGCAGATAATTGTTATCTGTTCCATATATTTATAATACATACAAAAAAAATATCATCATCATCATCCCCATCATGCAGCGTGTCGATAAGCAAGGGTGGACATGTTTCGCCTTCTCACAAATCATTAGAGTTATGGATCGGGTCAGTGTTTTTGTTTTGCCCCAGTTATACAACCATGCCATCTAAGTATTATCCCACTTTCTTCCCTTGCTCGTAAAAACGCTGTCCGTCTACGCCTAATGTGTCTAACGAGGCTTTTCGATTTGACCTGTATTGAGAAGGACGGCCTAGTCTGTTCCTTTATCATTCCTTTTTTATTTTTTATTTTGCACTCTTCTTAAAAAAACATATTTCATCTGCAAGTAAGTGTTTTTCTATTCGCTCGCCAATTGCCCATATTACATATAATGGGGCAGAATGCTGTAGAATATCCAAAAAGGATGTGCACAAGCTATCCACCTTCCACCACAATATATTTGTTGTCCCCTCTTGTGATGCAATTTTTTTGTTTGAAGCCCCACCCTGGCTTCTGCCGGGCACCCTGAATATAACCGGGGCATAGATATGGCCTCGTCTTAGATAGAGCCTAACGGCTGAAAGGGGTTTCTGGGACCTTCCACGGGTGATCCTCATCCGCATGGTGGCACTTTGTGTCACCGGGTGTTTATCACTTGTGTGATGTCCTGGTGGGGTACAAATTAGGGCTGTACCGAATATTGATTTTTACTATTCGGCCGAATACGAATAGCTTGACCAACTATTCGGCCGAATACGAATACGAATAGTGAATCATCATCATCAAGTGCTTTGCCGACTGGCATGGACGATTATGCCTTGCCACAATCTGCGATCTCCTGCAGCATATATTAGTTAGTGTGCTGACACACCTCCATGCCTTGCAACAAGACTGTCAAGAATCATCTCTCGTTGTCTTCCTCTATCCCTCCTTCCAAAGATCTTTCCAGTGGTCACCACATGTTCCATTTTCCCTCATCTAATAACATGGCCGAAAATGATGATTGTCTCCTTCTGATGTCTGTGAGTAGTTGTCTTCGGGCTTTCGCCTCTTTCAAAACCTCTCGGTTGCTTTTTGTGTGTGTGTGGCTGTCCAAGGTATTTTAAGCATCGTTCTGTAAAACCACATCTCTGAGGCCTCAAGACATTGTTTGGTCTGCCTACCTATTGTCCAGGACTCACAGCCATATGTTAAAACTGGATGTATGTAGCAAGCAAGTAAGCATTAGCTTTCAAAAAACAAAAAACAACAACACACGCACAATCGTTCCATTTTTTTCAGCATTAAGGCAGCTTCTTGTCTCACTGAAGGTATTTCCCGCTGTGCTAAACAGACGTTCACTTGGTACGATCGTAGGTGGTGCAGAAAGTAACGCTTGACAGTATGAACCAAGGTGGAAAATCTTGATATGTTCATTTTCCACCAGTCCAGAAACAGGTGTAAGGTAACCACTGTTCGTATTCGGCCCGACCGCAACTATTCGGCCAAATACCGAATGGTTATTAGGTCCACTATTCGGCCCCAAAGCGAATACGAAGCGAATATTCGGTACAGCCCTAGTACAAATACCAACCTACCTACATTCCACCACAATGTCTATGTAGAATTATTAAAATGTTCTGGCCACATACAATCTCAAACACTAAAATACTTTAAGTCACACACACACACACACACACACACACACACACACACACACACACACACACACACACACACACACCTTAAACAGTATAATGACCAAGAAAAGACGGAAATGGCTTGGCCACGTATTGAGAATGAATCCTGATACACCTGCCAAAACAGAGCTTACTCAGACACCAGTGTAAAAGAGAAAGCGAACGATGGAAATTGAAATGAGTGCTGCATCTCTGACATGGAAAACTGTACTGAAAGCAGTACTGGACAGAAAAGCGTGAAAAGTCCTCTCTTCAGCCTCAGGTGCCACTAGGTATAAAAAGAACTGATACATAAACATTTATTGACAGAGGTTTTATATATATATAACGCTTTAAGACTCTTTTGCTCTCACTGCTTTCTCTTCTCTTTTTTTGTATAGCGGGTGGAATATTGGTAATATTGTGGTTATGTTTAATTGCGTCATAGTCATGGCTAATAAGTGCTTGCCACAAATTAACCCTAATAAGACTCCTGCAGTGTTGACGCGATAACTGCTCCCGACCACCCACCTACCCGCCCGACGATCGAGTCATCCATTGAAGGACCAGTAAGCCGCCCAGGCGTCGATGAGGGAGGCGATTTACTACTAGCCACGCAGCCTGAAATCCACCGACTCAGGACTCGCCTCTCTGAGGTTTGAGGTTTGAACAACGGATCAACATCATGGTAAAAATGTCACAGGTCGGGTGTGTACATTTTAAAGAGGGGATAGAAGAAGAAGAGAAGATATAAAAGTAGAGAGAGACAGACGAGAAGAAATAATAGTTAAAGGATGTATAAGAGGACAATAGGTTCTCCTGTGTGGAGAGTGTAGTAATGAGTCTACACCCCAAACGATCAGGTAATAGTCAGTGGAGGTCTTATGAAGGAGAGAGTAGATATATAGTAAAGTGGTGGTGGTATAAAGACTACAGAGACTAACAATAATAGTACCACTCCTATACTCAACAAACTAACGATTGAATAAAAGAATAACAACTAACAATCATGTTTATTAAGAAACAGCATTACAAAGTCGTCTATCTCATGTTACACAACCGACAGATGTTATATTATGTTATAAACAGAACGTCCTCACACTATAAGACTCAGCAACTGACAGCAGAATCCACTCAACGATAAACTAGCAAATGACGCCTAGAATATCCTTCATTGCTCTACAAATAATAAGCCAAATAACAACTACAATCTAGCCATTTACTCTAATGCCAAATACCGACTACCATCTAACCGTACTGCTGATTGCTGTCCAAAGACCAGCAAACCAATAGCCAAATACCGACTACCATCTAGCCATACTGCTGATTACAGTCTAGATACCATCTAACTATAGCTGATTGCAGTCCAAAGACCATCTAGCCTATTTAGCCAACCCGGCACACCATGACAGAAACTGCCATGTCACATAACATGAAGCAATATTTCGTGCATTATCTGGCAAGACACACAACAGAAGTATGGACTTAGCTCCATCGTAGCGACATCATCCGAATGCCCACAGCATCCTTCGTTGGCAGAGATCTCAGCGCAAGTGTCTCTGTCAGGGCTCCCAGTAGTGTATTTACCCCTGATGCTACCTCTCTGCTTTGTCCTGAGTTCATGAACCTGTGTCTTCTTAGGTCCATTAACCTTTCTCTTTCCCGCCAAAGATGGTTTTCCAAGCCACTTTGCATATTTGGATGGAAAATCCTTAGGAAATCTTGTGTCGTTGCCTTTGTTCGTTGCCCTGCCTCTGTTAATTTACGAGTATATTGGCCTGCAACAAGTTCATGAACAAGCTTGGCATGCACCCACGTCTTTGTCCACTCTTGAGTCAATGCCCTCAGGGTTGTTAGACTAGCGACCCTCTTTATCTCAAGCGACTCTATACCTCCTTATTCCTCCGTGTGTTTCTTTCCTTCTATTTCCTTCTTGTAATAAACGTGACTGTAATCAGTACTGTCACACATAGGTGGTCCCACTAAATGCTACCTTCTTCTTCTAGCTCGTCTCAGTCCGAAGAAGCTCAGAACGGTGTAAGGCTCTGTAGCATAAGCGAGGATCCTGAAATACTTAGAGTAGATTTTTAACTCAAAATTTGACACGGGCAGCGCCTCTTTTCTTTTCGATTTCCAACTGCCAAGGGATGTTTAAAACGTGCGCAACAATGCACACGGGTGTCAGATCTCACTACACAGAGACCAGGGGGGAATTACTAGTAGTCCAAATCCATGTGAAAAAATTCCAGCCCTTACCCGGGATTGAACCCGGAACCTCTAGCACTCGAGGCGGACACCATGCCTCGAGACCACCTAGCTCCCTAGGACTCACCTCTCTGACACCACTCTAGAAAGGGATAAGCATCGAGTTTTTAGTTCTTCTTTTCATTTAGTAAGAAAGACAAATATTAAAGGCAATATGTCCTGTAAAACAGGATTCTGAAGGAGAAAAAAAAAGTTTTTTGCAGAATAATTGTATAATTCAAGGTGTCCATCACTACACATAATAAAAGGCGAAAATTTCCGAAAAGTAGGCAGTCATTTATATGATTTTCAGCTCGGGGGAATTTCGATTTTAATCAAAATACAGTTGACACTTGCCTTCTATTCTTTTGACATTGATGGTGGCAATCAAATCAGAAACACAACTAATACTTTACACAAAACGTGTTTTCAGGCACATAGGCATATTTGTGCCAGCTAAATCGAAATAGGTTTTAATAATAGCAAATTTGCAAGAGCGATAATGAGGGTTTATATTCACTGAATGGTATATGGTCAATTAGTAGTGAGCTACTGCAACAATCACATACTCCCACAGCCGCTGAGAGAAGGACCATTTATGGGCGTATATCAAGAACAATGGTCTGAAGTAATTCAGGAAAGCAATTTATCTTAACTTATTGTAGATGTTAACAATGGCCAACCAGCCAACCAGTCTGCCAATTATTAGTAACTCACTGAACCAATCAACCAACTAATTTCCTAACTAACATATCAACCAACCAACAAAACAATCAATCAACGAAGCAAGCATTGAACCAGCTCAACCAATATATCAAACAACCAACCAAACAACCAAACATTAAAAAACTAACCAAACAACGAACAAAGCACTGAACCAGCCAACTGGCCACTTAACTTAACTGCCAGTCAACCAACCAATCAGCAGATACGTTAACTACTCAACAAATTATTCAATCAACCAATTAGCTACTCAACCACCAAGCAGGCTGTCTATCAACCCCAATATAGCCTACATTAAAGATTAAAGAGGAACCCCGATTACTCCACAGTAGGTGCCCCATTACCGCTAACATACAAAGCTCCCAACATAATTCTTGAAATGGACCGAAGATTGCACTGCGTCGCCCCTACCTCCAGAACTTGGTAACCGAGATGATTGATGAACTCTAAATGTGGATAACGACAATGACATATTTTCTGACGAGGTTGCTAATGGAGGATGTTTCCAGAAGAGCGATAAACAATAATCCAAATTCAGGTCATCTTGGTTCGATCGACAGTCACTACTCACTTACTAATGTAAGAGAAGTTGAAAACCCAGAAAGACGGCATTAGACAATTCTGACCCCCTTTAGGGAATGAAATGTCAGTACTGTGCTCTTTGAGATCAATATAAATCATTACATTGGTACTAGATTCATGACTACCATCACCACTACAACTACAGCTAACTCCAGCACTTTTAAATCCGTTACCTTCACAAATATAACCACCAACATCCCTAGAAAAATCACAGATAAGTATTACCACCACAGCTACAGCTAGCACCAGCACTATTGCATCCGTTAAATATAAACACCAACATGCATAGAAATCACAAATAAACATCACCAGTTAAAAAAAAAAGACACACCAAAAAAAAAAAAAAATCACCGTATTAGTACCACTAGCCCTATTTGGGGGAAGAGAAGGAGTAGGTTGAATTGATCGGACACCCGTGTGTATTGCTGAGCACGTAAAAAATCCCTCGGCAGTTGGAAATCGAAAAGAGTAGCCTAACGGAGCTGCTCGGGCAGAATTTGGAGTTAAAAATCTACTTATGATATTTCAGGATCCTCGCGGGTGATACGGAGCCCGTTCACTGCGCTGAGCTTTTTCGGACTCATATAAGTAGAACGGAGCTCTTATGGATTACTACCCATGTGCCATGATGTTGATCCGTTGTTAAAACCTCAGAGTTTATGACTGTTTGTTGCTTATCTGTTTAAGTTGTTTACATACCCCCCCCCCACCCCCCCCCCGATATATTTTGACTTTGGTATGGTTCATTTTGTTTTCTTTTCCAACTAACTGTTGCAATGCCGCAAAAGCTTCATTTGTCACCCTCCTGCTCTTGTAATAATATATGCTGTTTAACATTCAGGCCAAGAATTCACTATACCGTTAACCTATGTCAGAGAGCAAGACGTAGACAACGATACAAGTGGGCAACAGCTTCAAGTGGTGAACAAACAGCAGTCCAGGCGAGTGTACAACCAACATAATAGACCGAAGATCAGTTGCAGTCAAACGTAATTACAGAAACGGCAACTGATTATTTAATATACATCTGTCAACTATATTCTCGTAATTGTTATCAAAATTGAAATCTAGGCTACAGCCGGTTCCTACCTATTTCATTACTCATTGCAAAATAGAGTACTTAAATCTCACGCTTTCCCATTACTGTGACATTTTCCTATCTGAAATCAAATTATATTACATTTCTTTGGCATGTATTTTTCAGTATTCTTCAAATATCAAAATATGATTCAGTCCGGTGGTTCTTAACCTTCCTAATGAGGCGACCCTTTAATACAGATCATCATGTTGTGGCCACCCCAAACCACACAACATTTTTCCTTGCTACTACTTAACTTAAGTGAGTTTGTGTTTCTTGATGGTCTTTGGCGACACATGTGGAAGGTTCCTTCGACTCACAGATGGGACACGACTCACAAGTTGTGAACCGCTGACCTAGTGTATCTGCCATTGCTTAACTTGGCTTATCTTCGCATTTTCCCTAGAAGGCCAATCAGCATATTGGATAAATTGGCTTAATAAGCATCGTTTGTCCGCAAGACTGCATACGGTTTGCTAGGAAATGGATAGTCCGTGCCTACCTAACATGTCAGTATATTTCAGTTACCATATATTTAAATACAGTATGTATGGATATGCATCTGTCGCTTAGGCGCTGCGAGTCCGACTTGAAATTCCAGCGTACCGCTATCGAAACCCACTGCTGGCTGCTTGGATTTTTATCATGGTATGGGGCGTCGCAGGTCGACCCAACCAAAAATGGGTACCAGGATGTATGTAAGAGTGTCCGTATATATGTCATCATTCTTATCAAGACCTATTAGAATAGTAGTAACACAGTGACCTACTGTGCTTGTCAAATGTGGCTACTGAGGAATCTTAAGTGTGATTGGCTGGATTCAGCCCTCTGAAAAGTGAGGCTGCATAATTTCTAAAAAACTGTCAAGCGTGCCTGCTAAGGGGTTAGCCCCAGTTTATTTTAGGGCCACTCACTAACTCACTGACCCGCTTACTCACTTAATTTCTCACTCGCTCACTCATGCACCCACTCACTCACTCACTAACTCACTCACTAATTATCTCACTCACTCACTCACTCACTCACTCACTCACTCACTCACTCACTCACTCACTCACTCACTCACTCACTCACTCACTCACTCACTCACTCACTCACTCACTCACTCACTCACTCACTCACTCACTCACTCACTCACTCACTCATTCCCTCACTCCCCTACCCACCCACTCACTCACTCACCCACTCACTCACTCATTCACCTACTCTCTCACTCACTCACTCCACCACCCATTCACTCCCTCAACCACTCACTCACTCATTTCCTCACTTACTGACTCCCTCACTCACCCTCCCACCCATTCACTCACTCACTCACTCACTCACTCATCCTCTCACTCACTCATTTCCTGACTCACGCACCCACCCACTTTGTCACCAGCTCGCTCAAATACTTTATATTACAATCCACAACACTGTATTAGGTTGCAGGACAGGATCATCAGTTGGCCTTATGTACTCTGATCGATGTCTTCTTGCCGCTGACAGAGTTAATAGCAATCTCGGAGTCAAAAATAACACAGCTTCTGTCTATCAAGCCAACTCGGATACAGAGAACTATTGATTACAAACTGGCCTCTGTCTTACACAGATCAGACAGGAAAAGTCCCTGTCTTGTCACATCTGCAGCGGTAATTGTGCCAGCTCGAGTGAGAATTAGGATAACGATGAAGAAAACATAAAGCACCAATTCTCCCCCCCCCCTCGTTTCATCAGCAGTATGGGTCCCTGGACAAACCAGTGAGTTTGGGCCCCTTATGACAACCACTCATACGCAAGTGACTTGACCTACACATATTTGGGAGGCTGCATAGTTTAGAGGCATGGTGTGTGCCTCAAGTCCTAGAGGTTCCAGGTTTAATCCCTGGTAAGGGCTGGGCATTTTTCACGTGGACTTGGGCAATTGCCCCTGGTCTCTGGGTAGTGAAACTGCACGCCTGTGTGCATTGTTGCGCACGTACAAAATCCCTTGGCAGTTGGAAATCGACAAGAGTAGCCTAACGGACAAAATTTGCAGTTAAAAATCTACCCAAAGTATTTCAGGATCATCGCCCGTGCACTGTGCTGAGCTTCTTCGTACTCAGACTTGAGTTAGAAGAAGAACGGAGCACTTATGAGTTACTAGTGTGTGCCATGATATTGATCCGTTATTCAAAACCTCAAACCTCAAACCTCAAACCTGCACATATCTGCACAGTGCTCCTGTATTCGTGGGGCCAGCCGGGCAAATATCCAGTACGCACATACCTTAAGTTAGGACTTCTCGCCATCTCGTTCCTCCCTTATTTAATTATAAAATATGGATATTGACTGACATAAACTACACACAACATGATCCACACACCAGCTTGCACATATATTTACTTTAATACTCACCAAAGTTAATTATGGATTTTGTTACTAATTTTCTCACTCAATCATTCACTCATTCACTCACTAACTCACCCTTGCACCCACTCACTGACTCCCACACTCATTCACTAAATACCTAACTCAGGCAGTCAGTCAGTCACTCACTCACTCACTCACACAATCACTCACCATCTTATTCACTCACTCACTCAGTCACTCACTCACTAGCTTAATCACTCACTCACTCAGTCAATCACTCAGTCACTGACTCACTGACTCACTCCCTCACTCACCCACTCCCTCAATCACTCAGTCACTGACTCACTTACTCATTAGCTGAATAAACAATTAAAAATTAACTTTCTCCGTGTGTGCGTTTTGGGGCCCCCCTATTGGGGAAATAAAGAATAGACCCACTGCCCCCTGAAAGCATGTCGTAAAAGTCAAATAACTAGAAGTTTGATGAAATCGGAGGTACTGGGTCGAAAGGCACTCTGTCGCTGCCTAACTCTAAACCAAAGTGCCATTCGCCCTTTTAAGGACGAAAGCAAAAGAAGAAGAAGCCTACCCACACACTCACTAGCCAAATCACACAGACACAGACATACACACACATATACCCGTGTTACATAACAAACCATACTTAAAGAAATAAAGGTGCCAGTACTCGCCATAAAATGTCCATTACAATGGCACTGACAAAAAAAAAAGATGTCTAGAAAAAGGACGCCTTACTGCGGGCCGTTACTTACCGCCAGGAAAAAAATATTAAACCCTTTACCAGCACAGTCCATCATGCCCTAGATCATCATGCTCAAAGACCCCCCCCCCCCTTTCCCCGGCCTACACTGCAAAAAATACATGCGGTAGTGACATGATGTGATGGCGATATGGTATTCGTTAAGCTTATCTGTTTCCGTAACATAAGTGTCTCTCTTAAACTCCGTGAAATCTGAACATTTATATCTGTTAAGCTTAACTCTGATACCAATAAGTAACAACCGTTTGCTACCGAAAGACTTATTTATATCGAGAATGTTGACATCACAGTGGGCAGGCAGATTCTTACATGTGTTATTACATCCAGCTTCGTGTTTTCTTTCAGCACTCGCTGAGAAGCAAGGCAAGGAACCAGCAGTCTGCGTAAATGGGTCAGATCTGTAAAACGGATGCACACGCAAAACTCAAGTTCTGGAACAAAACTGCAGTCGAGAAGTGGATGAACAAGCAGAACTTTCCGCCAGTTTACAAATGGTGAACGCGAAGAAGGAGGAGGAGGCGAAGAAGAAGAAGAAGAAGAAGAAGAAGAAGAAGAAGAAGAAGAAGAAGAAGAAGAAGAAGAAGAAGAAGAAGAAGAAGAAGAAGAAGAAGAAGAAGAAGAAGAAGAAGAAGAAGAAGAAGAAGAAGAAGAAGAAGAAGAAGAAGAAGAAGAAGAAGAAGAAGAAGAAGAAGAAGAAGAAGAAGAAGAAGAAGAAGAAGAAGAAGAAGAAGAAGAAGAAGAAGAAGAAGAAGAAGAAGAAGAAGAAGAAGAAGAAGAAGAAAGCCTATAAAGTAACTTCAGAATGTCCCCTTTGTTCAGTACGAGTGTTCCTGTAGTTCTCGCTTTTGTAAACAGAAAATCAGCTCTTTTATTTTCTCGAACTCCTGCATATCTGGACATGCCCTTCTTAGCCGTTCCAAATACTAACCTTTCACAATGCAGTTGTATTTTATCTGTAATTATATGTTCATTTACAGTACACACTTTGTGTATCAACTGAAATTCACAAAACCTGTAAGGTAAATGCATACATTCCAATTTAAAAAAAAAAGGTAAAAGTCTGGAGATGTGAACCAGCGTCATTGCACACGGTTAAAAACCTTAAGTGCTCTGCCACCAGTACGAACAGCTGTTGTGAAACTGTCCACCTGTGTCGGCATCCGAAGCTAAAGCGACGTTCCTTCATTTATTCCAGAGTGTTAATACACGTGCAAGCATACTAGGCACGTCGCCATGTTATTAACTTGATATCTGGAGGAGGCGGAGGGGTGAGTGGAACCCCCATGAACTGTCAGCCCTCGGGACCACTGTCGAAACCAGCTCAAGGCGGTCTGCTGCCAAATCAGATGCAGCTTGGATCGAGCCTTGGTAGTCATTTCAATGACAACCTTCTGTCTCGTATACTTTCAAACAGCTCTGACACAGATGATCTTTCATGCCATGAATTCAAACTGCCTAGCATCTTTTTTCTCTGTCAGACGGGCCTGAGTGCCTAATTTGTAACCCTTTGAAAATAAAGTTTGATCGTTCGTTCGTTCGTGCGTTCTGTCTCTCTCTCTGTCTCCCTCTGCCTCTCCTCCCTTCCAACATTCCTACTGTTACAGTTAAAATACACCAATGTCTGTCTTAAGCAAACGCTGCTATGGGTAAAATTGATTTTAAACAGGCCCCGTGTCTTACAGAGAAAAGACTGGAGAAGACCGACTGTTGTCACATCTTCATCGGTAATTGTGGCAATTACCGTAATGATAATGAGGACGGCGAAAGGGCTGACCGTAAAAAGTACAATTATCATTACAATAATGAAAGGTAATGATTATGTTGTGGGTCTGTTGCGTTAAAAAATTGCGTGCTGGAATAAACAGTTGGTAATGAATGTCATGTTGTTGTTGTTGTTGTCATGACTTGTTCTTTAACAGCTACATTTTACTCT
>CAJHNH020006534.1:370000-426151 GCA_905116865.2 Candidula unifasciata | reverse complement strand
GGGAAATGATAGATGAGACAAAAATTGGCAACTTCTTGGAAAATTGATTTTGGCCAAACGCGAAAGGCAAAAATTTCTAGTATCTCGTTCAAGTGTGAAATGATAGACTGCAGACTAAATTGGCAACTTTTTGGAAAATATGATTTTGGACAAACGCGTAAGGCATAAATTCTGCAAAATTGTCTCTTGTGGTCATTTTTATGTTATCTCAATTGTTGCCCCCAGATTGTACCAAAATGCCAAACATTTGGTTTACCTACTCTGCATTTAGCGTGTCTATTCATGTGTAAAATAATTGTCTGGGACTCACTGTTTAGTGGTAGGACACAAACAAGTTGTTAGGAACATTTCTTCGTAAAATTTGTTTTTCACTTTTATCTTATCTATTTTTCTGTCACCTACGAGCTCCAAAGTGTCCAATTTCTCATCTAGAGTATCTCGTCAAGTGTGAAATGATAGACTGAGACTAAATTGGCAACTTTTTTGCAAATATTATTTTGGCCAAACGCTAAAGGCATAAATTCTGGAAAAATGTCACTTGTGGTCATTTTTATGTTATCTCAATTGTTGCCCCCAGATTGTACCAAAATGCCAAATCAGACATCCAGTTTAACTACTCTGCATCTAGCGTGTCTATTCATGTGTAAAATAATTGTCTGGGACTCACTGTTTAGTGGTAGGACACAAACAAGTTGTTAGGAACATTTCTTCGTAAAATTTGTTTTTCACTTTTATCTTATCTATTTTTCTGTCACCTATGAGCTCCAAAGTGTCCAATTTCTCATCTAGAGTATCTCGTCAAGTGTGAAATGATAGACTGAGACTAAATTGGCAACTTTTTTGCAAAATATTTTTTTGCCAAACGCGTAAGGCATAAATTCTGCAAAATTGTCACTTGTGGTCATTTTTATGTTATCTCAATTGTTGCCCCCAGATTGTACCAAAATGCCAAATCAGACATCCAGTTTAACTACTCTGCATCTAGCGTGTCTATTCATGTGTAAAATAATTGTCTGGGACTCACTGTTTAGTGGTAGGACACAAACAAGTTGTTAGGAACATTTCTTCGTAAAATTTGTTTTTCACTTTTATCTTATCTATTTTTCTGTCACCTATGAGCTCCAAAGTGTCCAATTTCTCATCTAGAGTATCTCGTCAAGTGTGAAATGATAGACTGAGACTAAATTGGCAAACTTTTTTTGAAAATATGATTTTGGCCAAACGCGAAAGGCATAATTCTGGAAAAATTGTCACTTGTGGTCATTTTTATGTTATCTCAATTGTTGCCCCCAGATTGTACAAAAATGCCAAATCAGACATCCAGTTTACCTACTCTGCATCTAGCGTGTCTATTCATGTGTAAAATAATTGTCTGGGACTCACTGTTTAGTGGTAGGCACAAACAAGTTGTTAGGAACATTTCTTCGTAGGATTTGTTTTTCACTTTTATCTTATCTATTTTTTGTCACCTATGGAGCTCCAAAGTGTCCAATTTCTCATCTAGAGTATCTCGTCAAGTTGAAATGATTTCACACTGAGACTAAATTGGCAATTTATGGTTTTGGCCAAACGCGTAAGGCATAAATTCTGCAAAATGTCACTTGTGGTCATTTTTATGTTATCTCAATTGTTGCCCCAGATTGTACAAAATGCCAAATCAGACATCCAGTTTAACTACTCTGCATCTAGCGTGTCTATTCATGTGTAAAATAATTGTCTGGGACTCACTGTTAGGTGGTAGGACACAAACAAGTTGTTAGGAACATTTCTTCGTAAATTTGTTTTTCACTTTTATCTTCTATCTATTTTTTCTGTCACCTATGAGCTCCAAAGTGTCCAATTTCTCATCTAGAGTATCTCGTCAAGTGTGAAATGATAGACTGAGACTAAATTGGCAACTTTTTGGAAAATATGATTTTGGCCAAACGCGAAAGGCATAAATTCTGGAAAAATGTCACTTGTGGTCATTTTTATGTTATCTCAATTGTTGCCCCCAGATTGTACAAAAAATGCCAAATCAGACATCCAGTTTAACTACTCTGCATCTAGCGTGTCTATTCATGTGTAAAATAATTGTCTGGGACTCAATGTTTAGTGGTAGGACACAAACAAGTTGTTAGGAACATTTCTTCGTTAAATTTGTTTTTTCACTTTTATCTTATCTATTTTTCTGTCACCTATGAGCTCCAAAGTGTCCAATTTATCATCTAGAGTATCTCGTCAAGTGTGAAATGATAGACTGAGACTAAATTGGCAACTTTTTTGCAAATATGATTTTGGCCAAACGCGTAAGGCATAAATTCTGCAAAATTGTCACTTGTGGTCATTTTTATGTTATCTCAATTGTTGCCCCCAGATTGTACAAAAATGCCAAATCAGACATCCAGTTTAACTACTCTGCATCTAGCGTGTCTATTCATGTGTAAAATAATTTCCTGGGACTCACTGTTTAGTGGTAGGACACAAACAAGTTGTTAGGAACATTTCTTCGTAAAATTTGTTTTTCACTTTTATCTTATCTATTTTTCTGTCACCTATGAGCTCCAAAGTGTCCAATTTCTCATCTAGAGTATCTCGTCAAGTGTGAAATGATAGACTGAGACTAAATTGGCAACTTTTTTGCAAAATATGATTTTGGCCAAAACGCGAAAGGCATAAATTCTGCAAAATGTCACTTGTGGTCCATTTTTATGTTATCTCAATTGTTGCCCCCAGATTGTACCAAAATGCCAAATCAGACATTCAGTTTAACTACTCTGCATCTAGCGTGTCTATTCATGTGTAAAATAATTTCCTGGGACTCACTGTTTAGTGGTAGGACACAAACAAGTTGTTAGGAACATTTCTTCGTAAAATTTGTTATTCACTTTTATCTTATCTATTTTTCTGTCACCTATGAGCTCCAAAGTGTCCAATTTATCATCTAGAGTATCTCGTCAAGTGTGAAATGATAGACTGAGACTAAATTGGCAACTTTTTTGCAAATATTATTTTTCCCAAACGCGAAAGGCATAAATTCTGCAAAAATGTCACTTGTGGTCATTTTTATGTTATCTCAATTGTTGCCCCCAGATTGTACCAAAATGCCAAATCAGACATCCAGTTTAACTACTCTGCATCTAGCGTGTCTATTCATGTGTAAAATAATTGTCTGGGACTCAATGTTTAGTGGTAGGACACAAACAAGTTGTTAGGAACAATTTTCTTCGTAAAATTTTGTTTTTCACTTTTATCTTATCTATTTTTCTGTCACCAACGAGCTCCAAAGTGTCCAATTTATCATCTAGAGTATCTCGTCAAGTGTGAAATGATAGACTGAGACTAAATTGGCAACTTTTTTGAAAATATGATTTTGGCCAAACGCGAAAGGCATAAATTCTGCAAAAATGTCACTTGTGGTCATTTTTATGTTATCTCAATTGTTGCCCCCAGATTGTACCAAAATGCCAAATCAGACATCCAGTTTAACTACTCTGCATCTAGCGTGTCTATTTATGTGTAAAATAATTGTCTGGGACTCACTGTTTAGTGGTAGGACACAAACAAGTTGTTAGGAACATTTCTTCGTAAAATTTGTTTTTCACTTTTATCTTATCTATTTTTCTGTCACCAACGAGCTCCAAAGTGTCCAATTTATCATCTAGAGTATCTCGTCAAGTGTGAAATGATAGACTGAGACTAAATTGGCAACTTTTTTTGCAAATATGATTTTGGCCAAACGCGAAGGCATAAATTCTGGAAAAAATGTCACTTGTGGTCATTTTATGTTATCTCAATTGTTGCCCCCAGATTGTACCAAAATGTCAAATCAGACATCCAGTTTACCTACTCTGCATCTAGCGTGTCTATTCATGTGTAAAATAATTGTCTGGGACTCAATGTTTAGTGGTAGGACACAAACAAGTTGTTAGGAACATTTCTCTGTAAAATATATTTTGTCACCTTTATCTTATCTATTTTTCTGCCACCAACGAGCCCAAAGTGTCCAATTTCTCATCTAGAGTATCTAGTCAAGTGTGAAATGATAGACTGAGACTAAATTGCAACTTTTTAGAAAATATGATTTTGGCCAAACGCGAAAGGCATAAATTCTGGAAAAATGTCACTTGTGGTCATTTTTATGTTATCTCAATTGTTGCCCCCAGATTGTACAAAAATGTCAAATCAGACATCCAGTTTACCTACTCTGCATCTAGCGTGTCTATTCATGTGTAAAATAATTGTCTGGGACTCAATGTTTAGTGGTAGGACACAAACAAGTTGTTAGGAACATTTCTTTGTAAAATATTTTTTTTCACTTTTATCTTATCTATTTTTCTGTCACCAACGAGCTCCAAAGTGTCCAATTTCTCATCTAGAGTATCTCGTCAAGTGTGAAATGATAGACTGAGACTAAATTGGCAACTTTTTTGAAAATATGATTTTGGCCAAACGCGAAAGGCATAAATTCTGGAAAAATGTCTCTTGTGGTCATTTTTATGTTATCTCAATTGTTGCCCCCAGATTGTACCAAAATGCCAAATCAGACATCCAGTTTACCTACTCTGCATCTAGCGTGTCTATTCATGTGTAAAATAATTGTCTGGGACTCAATGTTTAGTGGTAGGACACAAACAAGTTGTTAGGAACATTTCTTCGTAAAATTTGTTTTTTTCACTTTTATCTTATCTATTTTTCTGTCACCAACGAGCTCCAAAGTGTCCAATTTCTCATCTAGAGTATCTCGTCAAGTGTGAAATGATAGACTGAGACTAAATTGGCAACTTTTTGGAAAAAATGATTTTGGCCAAACGCGAAAGGCATAAATTCTGGAAAAATGTCACTTGTGGTCATTTTTATGTTATCTCAATTGTTGCCCCCAGATTGTACAAAAATGCCAAATCAGACATCCAGTTTAACTACTCTGCATCTAGCGTGTCTATTCATGTGTAAAATAATTGTCTGGGACTCAATGTTTAGTGGTAGGACACAAACAAGTTGTTAGGAACATTTCTTCGTAAAATTTTTTTTTCACTTTTATCTTATCTATTTTCTGTCACCAACGAGCTCCAAAGTGTCCAATTTCTCATCTAGAGTATCTCGTCAAGTGTGAAATGATAGACTGAGACTAAATTGGCAACTTTTTTGAAAATATGATTTTGGCCAAACGCGAAAGGCATAAATTCTGTGAAAAATGTCACTTGTGGTCATTTTTATGTTATCTCAATTGTTGCCCCAGATTGTACAAAAATGCCAAATCAGACATCCAGTTTACCTACTCTGCATCTAGCGTGTCTATTCATGTGTAAAATAATTGTCTGGGACTCAATGTTTAGTGGTAGGACACAAACAAGTTGTTAGGAACATTTCTTCGTAAAATTTTTTTTTTTTTTTCACACTTTTATCTTATCTATTTTTCTGTCACCAACGAGCTCCAAAGTGTCCAATTTCTCATCTAGAGTATCTCGTCAAGTGTGAAATGATAGACAGACTAAATTGGCAACTTTTTGGAAAATATGATTTTGGCCAAACGCGAAAGGCATAAATTCTGGAAAAATGTCACTTGTGGTCATTTTTATGTTATCTCAATTGATGCCCCCAGATTGTACCAAAATTTAAATCAGACATCCAGTTCACCTACTCTGCATCTAGCGTGTCTTTTCATGTGTAAAATAATTGTCTGGGACTCAATGTTTAGTGGTAGGACACAAACAAGTTGTTAGGAACATTTCTTTGAAAAATTTGTTTTTTACTTTTATCTTATCTATTTTTCTGTCACCAACGAGCTCCAAAGTGTCCAATTTCTCATCTAGAGTATCTCGTCAAGTGTGAAATGATAGACTGAGACTAAATTTGCAACTTTTTCGAAAATATGATTTTGGCCTAACGCGAATGGCATAAATTCTGGAAAAATGTCACTTGTGGTCATTTTTATGTTATCTCAATTGTTGCCCCCAGATTGTACCAAAATGCCAAATCAGACATCCAGTTTACCTACTCTGCATCTAGCGTGTCTATTCATGTGTAAAATAATTGTCTGGGACTCAATGTTTAGTGGTAGGACACAAACAAGTTGTTAGGAACATTTCTTCGTAAAATTTGTTTTTCACTTTTATCTGATCTATTTTTCTGTCACCTATGAGCTCCAAAGTGTCCAATTTCTCATCTAGAGTATCTCGTCAAGTGTGAAATGATAGACTGAGACTAAATTGGCAACTTTTTGGATAAATATGATTTTGGCCAAACGCGAAAGGCATAAATTCTGGAAAAATGTCACTTGTGGTCATTTTTATGTTATCTCAATTGTTGCCCCCAGATTGTACAAAAATGCCAAATCAGACATCCAGTTTACCTACTCTGCATCTAGCGTGTCTATTCATGTGTAAAATAATTGTCTGGGACTCAATGTTTAGTGGTAGGACACAAACAAATTGTTAGGAACAATTCTTCGTAAAATTTGTTTTTCACTTTTATCTTATCTATTTTTCTGTCACCAACGAGCTCCAAAGTGTCCAATTTCTCATCTAGAGTATCTCGTCAAGTGTGAAATGATAGACTGAGACTAAATTGGCAACTTTTTAGAAAATATGATTTTGGCCCAAACGCGAAAGGCATAAATTCTGGAAAAATGTCACTTGTGGTCATTTTTATGTTATCTCAATTGTTGCCCCCAGATTGTACAAAATGCCAAATCAGACATTCAGTTTACCTACTCTGCATCTAGCGTGTCTATTCATGTGTAAAATAATTGTCTGGGACTCAATGTTTAGTGGTAGGACACAAACAAGTTGTTAGGAACATTTCTTCGTAAAATTTGTTTTTTCACTTTTATCTTATCTATTTTTCTGTCACCAACGAGCTCCAAAGTGTCCAATTTCTCATCTAGAGTATCTCGTCAAGTGTGAAATGATAGACTGAGACTAAATTGGCAACTTTTTTGAAAATATGATTTTGGCCAAACGCGAAAGGCATAAATTCTGCAAAATTGTCACTTGTGGTCATTTTTATGTTATCTCAATTGTTGCCCCCAGATTGTACAAAAATGCCAAATCAGACATCCAGTTTACCTACTCTGCATCTAGCGTGTCTATTCATGTGTAAAATAATTGTCTGGGACTCACTGTTTAGTGGTAGGACACAAACAAGTTGTTAGGAACATTTCTTCGTAAAATTTGTTTTTCACTTTTATCTTATCTACTTTTCTGCCACCAACGAGCTCCAAAGTGTCCAATTTCTCATCTAGAGTATCTCTCCAAGTGTGAAACGATAGACTGAGACTAAGTTTGCAATATTTGAAAAAATTGGATTTTGGCCAAAAGCGCAAGGCATGAATTGTGGGAAAATGTCACTTGTGGTCATTTTTATGTTATCTCTATTGTTGTCCCCAGATTGTATCAAAATGTCAGATCAGACATCCAATTTGCCTCCTCTGCATCTAGCGTGTCTTTTCATGTGTAAAATAATTGTCTGGGACTTAACGTTTAGTGGTAGGACACCAACAAGTTGTTAGAAACATTTCTTTGTAAATATGATCTTTACTTTTATCTTATCTATTTTTCTGCAACCAACGAGCTCAAAAGTGTCCAATTACTAATCTAGAGTATCTTTTCGCGTGTGAAATGATAGACTGAGACTAAATTTGCAAATTTCTTAAAAATATGATTTTGGCCAAACGTGAAAAGCGTGAATTGTGGAAAAATGTCACTCGAGGTCATTTTTATGTTATCTCAATTGTTGCCCTCAGATTGTACCAAAATGTCAAATCAGACATCCAGTTTACCTACTCTGCATCTAGCGTGTCCATTCATGTGTAAATAAATTGTCTGGGACTCACTGTTTAGTGGTAGGACACCAACAAGTAGTTATGAACATTTCTCTGTAAAATATCGTTTTCACCTTTATCTTATCAATTTTTCTGCAACCAACAAGCTCCAAAGTGTCCAATTTCTCATCTAGAGTATCTAGTCAAGTGTGAAATGATAGACTGAGATTAAATTTGCAACTTGTTAGAAAATATGGTTTTGGCCAAACGAGAAATGCGTGAATTGTGGAAAAAGGTCACTTGTGGTCATTTTTATGTTATACCAATTGTTGCCTCCAGATTGTATTAAAATGTCAGATCAGATATCTAGTTTACCTACTCTGCATCTAGCGTGTCTATTTATGTGTAAAATAATTGTCTAGGACTCAATGTTTAGTGGTAGGACACCAACAATTTGTTAGGAACATTTTTTTGTAAAATTTGTTTTTTTACTTTTATCTTATCTTTTTTTCTGCAACCAACGAGCTCCAAAGTGTCCAATTTCTCATCTAGAGTATCTAGTCAAGTGTGAAATGATAGACTGAGATTAAATTTGCAACTTTTTTAGAAAAAATGATTTTGGCCAAACGTGAATGGCGTGAATCTGTGGAAAAATGTCACATGTGGTCATTTTTATGTTATACCAATTGTTGCCTCCAGATTGTATTAAAATGTCAGATCAGACATCCAGTTTACATACTCTGCATCTAGCGTGTCCATTCATGTGTAAAAAAAATTGTCTAAGACTCAATGTTTTGTGGTAGGACACCAACAAGTAGTTATGAACATTTCTCTGTAAAATATCTTTTCACTTTTATTTATCTCTTTTTTTCTGCAACCAACAAACCCCAAAGTGTCAAATTACTCATCTAGAGTATCTAGTCAAGTGTGAATGATAGACTGAGATTAAATTTGCAACTTTTTCGAAAATATGATTTTGGCAAACGCGACGGGCGTGAACCTGTGGGAAAATGTCACTAGTGGTCATTATTATGTTAAATCAATTGTTGCCTCCAGATTGTACCAAAATGTCAAATCAGACATCCAGTTTACCTACTCTGCATCTAGCGTGTCCATTGATGTGTAAAAAAATTGTCTAAGACTCGAAATTTTGTGGTAGGACACCAACAAGTAGTTAGGAACATGTCTGTGTAAAATATCCTTTTTACTTTTATCTTATGCATTTTTCTGCCACCAATGAGCTCCAAAGTGTCCAATTTCTCATATAGAGTATCTCTCCAAGTGTGAAATGATAGACTGAGACCAAATTTGCGATATTTAAAAAAAAAAAGGATTTCGGCCAAACGCGAAAGGCGTGAATTGTGGAAAAATGTCACTTGTGGTCATTTTTATGTTATCTCTATTGTTGCCCCCAGATTGTATCAGCCCAACCACAACTATTACTGCTGCTGCTACTTTAAGTGGGTAAAGCAGTTACTGTGACTTAAAGTTCTCTCAGTAAATAGTTTGCCTCCCCCCCCCCCCCCCAATTCCCCGACAACTCTTTCCCTCTTTGAAGTAGTTGGGAGAAAAAAAAATACTTGAAAAGCAAATGAACACATGAAAAAAACACCATAATTAAGAAATAAACGCCATGGTAAACAGCACAGCTTAAAATTCCAACGCAGATGAAATAACTAAATGTAAATGAAAATCTATAAAATTCTAGCGTAACCATGCAATCGGAAAGTTTAATAATGCAATCATAAGTATGCGAAATGGTCAAATTTAATTATCAAATGGTTTACCCATTTACTTGTCTTTTTTTTTTTTTTTTTTTTTTTTTTTTTTTTTTTTTTTTTTAATAAGGTAACATGGCTAGTGCTGTCACCACGACAGAGCAAATGAGAATATTATTTTAGTCCGGGGTAAAAAAAAAATTAACTACTGCAGGTCTCCCGCACAGGAACCCAGTGTTCTAACCATTCGACCAAGCAGCCACTTAATTGGATATACGAAAAGAGAACTTAACAATTAGAGATGTGTGTCCCTACTTCTGTGACCTGATTAAAACACAATTCAAAACCGCAGGCAATTGTTTTCTCGAGAAAGTCCTTAATTGACCCCCCCCCCCCCCCCCCCCCCCCCCCCCCTCTCCGCCCCCCATCGAAGGTTGTTTGAAAAAAAAACAGAAAATAGAAATCGTGTTTAATATGGTTATTGTGGCAAATATAGAGATAGTCTTGTTTGCTGTACCTAGACTTACTCTATGTATTAGAGAAGGCGTTGGCTGCACGTAACTCGCCGGCGAATGGCGGAAGCCTTGCGTTCTGACTACGGCGGCGCATGCGCAATTACTAACGTGGCTATAATTAGAAATCACTAAAGTTATAAATATTAGTTGCGAATATTATGGCATAAATTGTGGTCACATATCTCTAACAGTGACAGGTTGAATTTCAAACCACGATGGTTCAAAATCCGGTATCAAAACAAACATATCCTGAAAATTTCAGCTAAATCGGTTCAGTAGTTTCCGAGTCTATAGGGGGCAAACAAACACACAAACATTGATTTTTATATATATAGATGTCTTCATTCTGGCACTCACTACTGACTGAACAATAGAGATGATATGTAGAGACTTACACTGTCTCATTATCCCCAGAGCTGTCCTCTGAATGATTACTAATGTGGATGTTGATAAACTGAGCTTGACATGTAACCCCTGAGATGACTGCTAATTCTGAGTTCCTTCTTGAAACAGGATGATATCTTCTTGGAGGCCAGGCAGTGAATCAGCAGTCCAAAAAACCACCTAAAATGTTGTCACCTATGTCCAAGCCAGTGGTGGGCATCAGATGGTGAACCTAACTGTGGTCATCAAGTAATGAAATCCTCCAGTTGATCTACAGACAACATTATGGGTGTTGTACCTCCACCATCAATTATCCGGCAGTTTGTGCCTCAAGTGTTTGACTTGGTACCTGAGATCCTCTCCAGGAGCTTGGGTGTATCTCTAGTGTACGAGTGTCTAGTGTGGGACTGTCTTGAACATAACAACAGGGTGACTGAACATCCGGCCAGTTCAGGGTTTCAGTTAAGTGCGGGCGATCATGGGTTTATTGCCAGGCTTCACTATTAAATGTTCAAGTGTGAAATGATAGACTGAGACTAAATTTGCAATTTTTGGAAAATGTCAGCTTTTTGCCAAACACGACAGGCACGCACTTGTGGGAACATGTCACTTGTGGCCATTTTTATGTTATCCCAGTTGTTTCCCCCATATTATACCAAAAAGTTAAATCTGACATCCAGTTCACCTACTCTGCATCTAACATGTCTATTCATGTGTAAAAAGTATTGACTGGGACTCTATGTTTAGTGGTAAGAAATCAACAAGTTGTTATTAAAATTTCTTTCCAAATTTGTTTTGGACTTTAATCTTTTCTATTTTTCTGCCACCAACGAACTCCAAAGTGTCCAATTTCTCATCTAGAGTATCTTTTCAAGTGTGAAATGATAGACTCAGGCTAAATTTGTAACTTGTGGAAAGAGACTAAATTTATAACTTGCGGAAAATGAGATTTTGGCCAAACGTGACAGGCGTCAATTGTGGAAAAATGTCACTTGTGGTCATTCTTATGTTATCTCAATTGTTGCACCCAGATTGTACCAAAATGTCAAATCATCATCCAGTTTACCTACTCTGCATCTAGCGTGCCTTTACATGTTTAAAATTATTGTCTGGGACTCAATGTTTAGTGTTAGGACACCAACAAGTTGTTAGGAACATTTCTCAGTAAAATGTGTTTTTCACTATAATCTTATCTGCTTTTCTGTCACCAACGAGCTCCACAGTGTTCAATTTCTCATCTAGACTATCTCTTCAAGTGAGAAATGATAGACTAAGACTAAAATTTGCAACTTTTGACAAATGTGATTTTGGCCATACGCGACATGCGTGAATTGTGGAAAAATGTAACTTGTGGTCATTTTGATTTTTATCTCAATTGTTGCATCCAGATTGTACCAAAATGTCAAATCAGACATCCAGTTTACCTACTCTGCATCTAGCGTGTCTTTACATGTGTAAAATAATTGTCTGGGACTTAATGTTTAGTGGTAGGACACCAACAAGTTGTTAGGAACATTTCTTTGTAAAATTTGTTTTTCACTTTATTCTTTTCTATTTTTCTGCCACCAACGAGCTCCAAAGTGTCCAATTTCTCGTTTAGAGTATATCTTCAAGTGTGAAATGATAGACTGAGACTTAGTCTGCAACTTTTGGAAAATGTTAGCCTATTGCCGTACGCGATAGGCGTGCTCCTGTGTAAAAATGTCACTTGTGGTTATTTGTATGTTATCTCAATTGCTGCACCCAGATTGTACCAACATATAATTTTACCTACTCTGCATTTAGTGTGTCTATTCATGTGTAAAATAATTGTCTTATTATATCTATATCTCTTAGAGTAGATGTTAAATCGGTGAGGATGACAATATTGTAGGCGTTTGAAAGATAAACATCAATTACAGTATATACGTGGTATTCTGCTGTTTCGAGTGTAAAAATTTATGCTTCTTAATTTGAGCAGAATTATCCGCTTTAAAAATCTTTTCATTTGATCCATCAGGAAAACCTATACAGATTTCGTAACCTTGTATCTTTGAACTCATCGCCAAAGATTATTAATTCCCACCAAGACGAATGGATACATGTTTATACTGATGGCGCTGCATTCAGAGTGGCTTTTGTAGGCAGGTTTCTTTCCTCTGATTGGAATCTGGAAAATCTTGACATCATGCTCTGTAGTTTGCGTTAGTGCACATAACAGCTCTGTTTCTTACAGAGTCTGAATGATCCTGTGTATTTCTTCTACGTCTTTACATACTGTCATACGTTTATACCTTCTGTAATTTTGTTTCTATCGCCTTTCAAATGCAACCTCAAGAGTTTCCCCTCTGTTTATCTATGTGAATGACGTGTAACACAATGAAACCTACCAATCAAATCTCTTACTTAAATGTTCGTGCATTCTAGACAAAGCATTACAGTGAGCTGTGTTTGTAAATTGTTGCTGTGTTGTTTGTTATTCGACCTGTGCTTGTTGAATATAAATTTATGTAACCTATTGTGTCATTTCAACCGTTTGAGATAAATTCTGTCCGCCTTCCATAGCTATGGGTTTCAAGCTATGGGATGGACATGACGAATAGTGACACCAATTTTAAGGGTGACTGGTTGGGCATGCTCTTAGTACACTTTTTTCCTTAGCGAGGCGCACACTCCATTTGGAGGTGACACTTTAGATTTCCCCACACAGTAATTATAGCTTTTAATTTTTATGTTGTCTTATGTATCCTTCTACCTTTTTATTTCTTTCTATAAGTGCCAATCAATACATTGTCTGTGTCTTTACTATATACATAATATATGAGAATGGTGGGGGAGGTAGTAACGGCAGTTTTCCGATGGCTTGAGAGCAGCACAACACAACATGTAGTAATTGTAACGGACTCGCTGAGCATTTTTCCGAAAAAGAAACGTGGAGAGTGGCTCGCATTACATGACAAGACTCAGATCAGGAGCATGTCATGGATTTTCGGCCCATGGAATTAAAGTGTGCGGGGTAATAATCACACTGATAGACTGGTTGCTGCGGCCCCTGTGGGTGATGAGCTACTGAATGATAAAGCATTGAAGGCTTTCTGGGATCAAGTGGACAGTGCAACGTAACAGATCGAGTATCCATACACTGACAGATTGATTTAGCTGGGATTGAGCAGAAGGTCTGAAAGATATTTAACGCTTAAGGGGAAAACGTGGCGTGCAGTGTTTATCAGGCTGCAATTGGTGCTAATAGCATATCCCACCAGTCGTCGGGTAAAAGATGATCCCTGTCCGGTGATACTGTATGGTACATTGTCGAATAAAACACCTTGTATCGCGTATCTAAACATTCCATTAACCGATTGAATAGCATGTTTGGACAGAAAGAGACATATTTTTCAAATGTGATGGTTGTGCATTTTATCCTATCTTTTCACTTTACTTTCTCGCCTTGAAATCTAAGAGATTATACATGCACTTTACATGTTACCTGAATGAGCACCTCTTTTTGTTATCACAGTGTATTGAGAGCTAGCGTGTGATCATGGGTTCACGTTTTCTAGGGCATTTATAAGATTTGAGTGCGTCGTTTGTACCGCTATAAGATAGACGTATGATTTAATGTCGTTGTTTGCTATCTTTGTCGTTACTCCAAACGCATATATGTGGCAGATATATACATACCACATGCAGTGTCAGAAATAGCAGTCAAAAATTACCGTTGTTTTAAAATCCAATAGTATTACCATGGTTTGAAGCATTGGAATCCCCAACTTAAATCAAACATTTTTATTAAAAAAGAGGATGGAAACGTGATAAATCCGAAGACTGTTAACAATAACGTGGATAAAAACATTCAGATAAATCGAAGTGTCACAGAAAGCATTTATTGATGAAACAAAATTACTTGAGGAAAGCAAAATAGAAGACAGCTAAATCTCTTTCCTGTATGACTTCTTGTTAGTCAATCATGTGACTCAGAGAGATCCCCAAGACAACATGAAAAGAGAACTGAACTTCCAGCTAGTTAAATTCTCAGAAAACAATCAAATCGTTTTCCAGTGGATCCTGGCTCACTGCGGCTTATCAGGAAAGGATTTAACGGACAGACCTGCAAAGAATGGAAAAATAGAAACAATATATCCATTCCTCATCATTGCATAAATGAGTAGTTCTATGTCGATAATCTTGATCTTGTTAGGTTGTTGTGCGATGACTGTTCTTAAACTCTAATTTGCGCTAGTTTGAAACTCTGAGAAATATTCGACGTGGGACCTTCTATGGTCGTCTCACCAGTAAATGAGTTGAAGGCAGTTATGTGCAGCTGGTCACTTGTGACTTCACATGATCTTGATAGGTGTATTATCTTCAAAGGCGGATCCATTTCAAACAATTATATTTTTTGATTTTGCTTTTCATAGCAGATCTTGGTAAATTTCATCTTCAGTGTTGTGCTCAAATCCCACAATCCCTAAGTTATTTTTGCAGCATGTCAATCTTTGAGTTGCACATTATTTTTTGGGGACATATTTGTTCGATATAGGAAAAGTGTCAGAATCCACAGATCTATAAAACTAACTGGGTAAAACATTCGCTACACTTCAAATAAATGTACTGTTGTTGGGTGTTTTTAATATTTCTTTATCCACTAGTAAAAGCATTGTTCTCCTTTTCCTTTTTCTTTTTATTCTTCTTCTTCTTCTTCTTCTTCTTCTTCTTCTTCTTCTTCTTCTTCTTCTTCTTCTTCTTTTTCTTTTTTCTTCTTCATCTTACTGGCATTTACGACAGCCTTGTTACGGCGCAGTAGGTCTATATCCTCCCCATTACCACCATGCCACTAAATGAGGACCCCTATCCCACAATTTAATAATAATGCTGCTTCAAGCCACAATAATCCAACATTCGTGGAATTCAACCTCTACAACCAGACGGCTCGGAAAAATCACACTATGAAAATCAAAAAGAAAGGACATAAGAAGACAAAGTGTTATGAATAAATTGGCTAGCACCACTTCGGGAGATGACAATCGTATCTTGAAACAGATACACATGTGGGACAGTCAGATGAACTTTGGAATATGTTTTATCATTGTGGATAACAGCAGCCAGTTCTGATCAACAGGTACAAGAAATCAGGTATGCAAAATCGATGTCTGTGTACATTTCTAGGAGCCATAAAATCCATTCATGCTGTTGAAATGGAAAAGGCAGCCAACTCCTAAGCTTGGGGGGAAAAACGAACAATGGCAACTCTACATGCTTAAAAAAAAGGAAAAAGATACCGAATTACCCTCTGTATAAAACCTGGCAGCCAGGAAAGTAGTGGGGAAAAACGAAAAGGGGGGGGGGGGGGGGGGGTTGCAAAGACTCGGCTCTTACTTCAAAAACAATGCACTGACTCTCTTGGTTTTAATCGAATACTGTGACGCAGCAAACTGTAACAGTAACACACGTTGAGAATGAATGAGATTCAACCAAACCAGGACATTTACCAAACAAAAAACAATCGGTGACACAAAGTGCCACTTTGCGGATGAGTATCACACAGAAACCCCGTTCAATGGCCCGTTTATATTAGGGCCCCGAGCACAGCTGGGGTGGGGGGTTTATCGATTCAGGTTATTGTGCAACGCTGTCTTCTCGATACAAACGTGTCAAAGGATAAATGTCCAGGGCCCTAAGTGTTGACGAGCACGTTACTGCTTATAAATAAAATACAAGGATTGAAACTCGCACTTTTAAACTAACAACAATAAATCAATGCTTACCTGTTTAAGTTCGTGCTTGCTTCGACTTGCCACTCAGTCTGTTCAATCATATAGTATTCTCAAGACTACCCATTTAGAGTAGTTTATGAAAATGAGATACGCAGAAGAAATGACTCAGTACGCGAGAGGAGGGAATTAAGGTGGTCCAGATTCAACACTCGAACAAAAGAATTAGGAATATCATGGCATTTACTAATAAACTAGCACTGTACATCAGGCCACCCCCACCAGAAGAACTTGCTGCAACGAAAAGGCAAAACTCCCAGCTTTAGCGATAGCAGCATTGTAAATGAACAAGCTACAAACCCTTGCATATAGCATTGTTTTTCTCACAGATTCGCTGTTAGCCATATGACGAGAGCAGTGCCAAATATAATAGTAGCTGTCTTTTCGAAAAGTCAAAATCCTTATAAAGAAAAAAATTATAAACGGATCGGGAGACAAACAGTGGCCATAACCAGGAAAGCGGTTTTCATACAAAGCCAGAAAGGAACTGATCAAGTCACTCTGGTAATCTGGTAATCCTAGTTTCAGCTTCAAAGCAAACTGGTCACCCCACAGATGCTCCGCTCCTGTGCCAACGAAAAACAAACTCAGCTCACAGTGTCACGCCATGCACTCAACTCAGAAGCTGGGCGACGAAACTACATCCTTCCAGTCTACAAATGGAGCAAAAATGCAGCGGCCACCGTCTGGCAAAAAAAAAAAAAAACATTTGCCACGGCTTTAAAAAAAATTATATTAAATTTTTAAAAAAATGTGGCCGTGCCTAGCGTCCATTTTGACCGGAAGAATTATATGAGGGTTAATAAACGGTCACCCCAGCAGTACCCTCATTATTAGCTGGGGAAGGGACTTAGGACGTTACATCCACCAGCAGGCATCGCCCCTATAACGACCTGCCTGCCATCGTTAACGACTGTTCACCCAACAGCCATGCAGTTCTCTGGCACGAAAGAGACACCTTGAACTTGGGTTTCGTACTGCCGACTCCCTACTAAGATGTTATTTTATGTTTTGTTATCACAATTAATGTCACTACACATTGGGCATATCCATGCGTGCTCAGTTCTCTGAAGCAGCAGCCACTCCAAAGTACTTCTACTAATTGTCCCCATGAGAAGCTGGTTATATTGTCTCCTTTCTCGGCCTCGAAGACGGCAAAGACGTGCATCACCATGTCACGCAATCGTGTTAGTGTCAGGGATTCCTCATTCTCCATTAGCCCAGTTCGTACAGCGTTGACTATATCTGCTCTGTCCATACTTTTTTTAGTGCGGTGCTTGCCAGTTGGTCTGCTCGCTCATTTCCCTTAACGCCCGCATGACCCGGTGTGTAGATCCAGGTTACGGAGGTTAAGTGAGATTTCCGAATGTCACTCTGTTTCGCTTACGCACTTGAAACTATTGATTCAGCAAGCAGACATTTAACGAAGACCAGTGTTTTCGTGCTGAACAGACAGGCCCTCAGAACATGACTCACAAGACTGTCCTCTCTTGGAGGAGCTGCGAAGCAGCAAGTGGCCAACCCCAGTAGCCCTGACGACAGCTTTTGGGAAACCTAAGATATGTCGAGCTGACATCCCAGTATATGACCCATAATGAATTAAGCGTATGATCAGAAATAGTTGAAGAAACAAATGGAGGACAGCCTAGGTTTTAAACGTGCTGAATTAAATTTTCAGGCTTGGCCATCAAGGTTTGTATTGTGCTCGTTTACTCATATCTGCGATATTTACCCCTTGCGGTGGACACATCCGACTTTTGCATGCATTTCTTGACCGGGTTAGCCTTCACGGCTAGTTTCATGAGGCATTGCAACCTCTTTGTTATGTAGTAACATTTGTTTCCCAGGCCACGGGCGGTACCCCACATCATGCCGTTCCAGAGAAGCCACGCAAGGCTGGGCATCCCTCAAGGGTGTGGCTGATCTAGGTACACTCAGCTAGTCGTGGAAAGAGAAGCAGATATACAGAATAAGATATGCACAAATGTACCTGCTGAGTGTACCTAGATCAGCTAAGAGTATAGCTGATTATGCTAGCTATTTCGATAAACCCAGGACATGTATGCCATAAAAAGTCTTTTGTGCAACCAAGTGTGAAATTGAACCTTACAACATCTTCATGCACCCTTTTCAGACTTTCTGTAATTCTGCTATAGACAGAAGAGATGGATACACAGGCTGAAAGTAAACTTCCCTGCTAGATGGAGAAGGAAGAGTAGGCATTCCGTATTGGCTGCCGCCATCACCTTTGCACGCACGAGACCTTTCCTGGCTCCTCTAAGTATGACATTGTATAGTTCACTTGTATGACAGATATTTATGGAATGTCATGTCCAGGTATTTTGTCGTCTTCAATCTCTCTGTTTTTATCGCACATGCTGGCGTTTTTTAGGTCAACTGTAGCGGTTGTCGTTTCAGTCCCCGTCTGGAAACTGTCATAAGTGACTGATGCAAACCGACAGCAGGATTTTCTCTCCAGTCGATAACCGGCTACTGTAAGCAGCGTATAAGGTCGGGTGTGCAGGTCCCTTCTTCGTCGCATTTCCTTCCTATATAAATCCTAAATATTTCTGGCATGTAGTAGAATAGCCTGGAGTGACCATCTGATGAGTAAATTTGTGTAGATCAGTTCCCATGGAGCTAGATATTATATGCAAAACCTTAAAAAAACAACCAAATAATAGGTGGGATTATTTAAACCAACAATTGCATAGGTTATAATATTGGAAAACTCAATACATACGGTTAAGCTATATAGGTCTAACATGTTAACTGTCGAAAACAACGCCATTAAAGATAACTGCAGAGTATAATAACGTCTGGGTTGTGGAAACTAAAATATGTTCAATACATATGCTGATAATTCTCTAGGAGATATATATTTAATAAGAAGAGATAAACTGTAATATAAAATAAATGATTCAAATGTTATAATATTCGCATCTCTCTTCCATTTCTTGGTAACTGCAAGTCTCAGATTAGTAGAGTTTCAGGGATTCTTGAAAGTGTGGCAATGAATACTTTAAAAAAATACTAAGGGATTTTTCAATTCCAATAGCCTGAGAACGGAAAAAAACTGTTATTTGCTGTGCACAAACTGTGGTGAAACTGGTCAGGACATCCGATCAAGTGCGTAGCATAAACTATTTAACATCAAATATTAGCTTTGCTTGCTGGCGATCAATAACTTGTTGCTGCCTAATGTGCCTGGGATCTTCTCTCTCTCTCTCTATCTATCTATCTATCTATCTATCTATCTATCTATCTATCTATCTATCTATCTATCTATCTATCTATCTATCTATCTATCTATCTATCTATCTATCTATCTATCTATCTATCTATCTATCTATCTATCTATCTATCTATCTACCTACCTACCTACCTACCTACCTACCTACCTACCTACCTACCTCTCTATCTCTCTCGATCTATCTATCTATCTATCTATCTATCTATCTATCTATCTATCTATCTATCTATCTATCTATCTATCTATCTATCTATCTATCTATCTATCTATCTATCTATCTATCTATCTATCTATCTATCTATCTATCTATCTATCTATCTATCTATCTATCTATCTATCTATCTATCTATCTATCTATCTATCTATCTATCTATCTATCTATCTATCTATCTATCTATCTGTCTATCTGTCTATCTGTCTATCTGTCTATCTGTCTATCTATCTATCTGTCTATCTATCTATCTGTCTATCTATCTATCTATCTATCTATCTATCTATCTATCTATCTATCTATCTATCTATCTATCTATCTATCTATCTATCTATCTATCTATCTATCTATCTATCTATCTATCTATCTATCTATCTATCTATCTATCTATCTATCTATCTATCTATCTTCTTCTTCTTCATTCGTTGACTTGAAATAGATTATCTATATCTGCAATGTTATCTCTAGTATGAACTTCACTGTCTTTTGTAAATCACTCAGCGACCCGTAAAGTTTGACTTGCACCGATGTTTCTCTTGGCCAAAAGTTATGCCTTAATATGTTGTATTTGGGACAGTCTGAGAGGGCATGATCTGTTATCTCAGGTGCCTATCCACATGTGCACATGGCTGATTCGCCTATATTAAATTTTGTGTACATGTGGCTGCGAAGTCGATTGTGGCCTGTTCTAAGGCGTAGAATAATAACTTGCTCTGATCTGTCCATAAATGGTCATCTCACTCTCTCTCTCTCTCTCTCTCTCTCTCTCTCTCTCTCTCTCGCTGTGCCTTCGCTGTTTCTCTCTCCCCCTCTCTCTATCTCTCTCACTCTAACTCTCCCTTCCTCCCCAAATCTTCATTGAGTATGTGGTACTTATGTTTACTTCCCTCACTTCATAAATCTGAAAGCGTAACATGTATGATATGTGCCATATAAAATGAGAAAAGTACATGATGTTCGTCTCCCTGATAAATACGCGAACTGTGTGGTTTACATTTTGTTGACATCGCTTATCTGCTTGTCGGATGTAAAAATATATATTCATGTGGTCTGCGAGCTCGAAGGAACCACTTCTAATGATCAAATTTGCTGTTGTCTCCAACCGGCTCTGGCAATCAATAACCTGTTGCCGCCTGTCAGCGAATCCTCCGTCTCGCTCTTTTCCTTTCGTTTTCTTTTCTTCGTGCCGTTTGTCCTAGATCTGCCAAGATCTTCTGGAATAGGCGCGTTTTCTCCTTTACTTTTCGTTAACTTATTTTTCTTTCCTTTTTATCAGTGTCTCCTGCGATATGGCGACATTTCTAGCCCAAAGGGAGCATCGTTAAAGGCCTGGTGCAGTCTTGTTTCACAATACATGTTTGTACCTGCTGAGTGTGGTCAGGCCCTAACAACTGCCAACAAGACTTGCTGCCTAAAATTAGCTGTTTTTTTTCCTGTAAATCGGCATTTCCTTCCACGAAAAGCGTTGTTATTAATATGAATATTTGAAGTTTTTGTTAACAAATAATGCTTTTTGTAGTTAATAACATGTTCACTAAAGACTTCTAATGCAAGGCTGTTCTACAATGACATAACCACTAAAGAACATAGATTTAAGAAATAGATGATCATATATATATATATATATATATATATATATATATATATATATATATATATATATATATATATATATAAATACAAAGTGGCCCCCCCCCCCCCCCAAAAAAAAAAAAACCACACCACATTGCCTCTCTTGATACGTTGCTGGTCTAACCATCGGTTACTGTGAAAGCTTGGGCTAGTCTAGGCATAACAACTTGATACGTTTCTCGTCTAACCATCGGTTACTGTGAAAGCTTGGGCTAGTCTAGGCATAACAACTTGGTACGTTGCTGGTCTAACCATCGATTACTGTGAAAGTTTGGGCTAGTCTAGGCATAACAACTTGGTACAATTTGGTTGAGGACTTATGCCGATTATAATGGTTGACAAGACTCCTCGTATGTCTGTTGCGTCTCTCCTGCCAAGATGTGCTTATCTTTACTGTCAGTTATCGCCTTTTTGCCGCGCGTGGATCTACTATCCTCAAAATAGTTTAATCAATCTCTCACAAATGTTAAATGTTGAAATTTGAATTAGGAATCGACATCACAGCACCCGGGATACCTCCATAAAAGCTCCGTCCCTATCTTCAGAAGCAAGTGAAGAGTTAAAATTCCAATTGTACCAGAAACGGTCTGATTGTATTTCCGTCTCGCCTCTTCCTTGAGTGTCGAGAGTCAGCCAGATCCACTTGCAGTTCCTCGCAGTGCCATTTTCCTCAGACCGTAATGATATATCTCTTCTTCGGCACTTTTCACTCACTCCCAAAGGGTCCTCACAACATCCAGCTCTTCCTAAATCAGTTCACCACCAAATGGTGCAAAATGGGTCAGTCTGCCAGCTCATTTCCCTACACACCTGCATGACCTGGAGACAATATCCAACACCTTTAAAGTGATGCTTGCCACTCAACAGGCTATGTGAGTCAGTTACAATCACGGCATGTGTGTACAGCTGATTCTCAAGCCAGCGGGAGGCAGCAGTGACCGCCTCCACCTCCCTTCTCAAACTAAACGTTGTGATATCATATGCTATGCTTTGTTGCACCAAGCGACTTCCATTCGCCTTCGCTATGAGCTCCCATTCACTTCATCTGCCCCTCAACACAGAGCCATCTGTATATGCATTCACATCACCCGGGCGGGAATTGTTACGAATCATTTGTTGAACTTCTGATTCTGCAGCACCAGCGGCCAGTCCTTGCATTATGTCCCACAGTTATTAGAACCCTACACAAGTCTTAAACTGATCAGACACTTTGACCCACTCCTCTCCTCGCCTAAATTTATCAAGCCTGCACACTTGTCCAATTGTGTCTTTAGCTTGCGCCATCAAAGACTTTTCTCTTTTCAGTCTGTGACCCTTAGCTCTATCCAGGGCTTCATGGAGGAGGTGCCTCTTTTCCGCAGCTACTCTGAGATATGACTTTGCTTGCAGAACTTTGAGCCTATTTGTAATAATAGGCAGTGCAAGTATATATCGCATGCATACTACCGGGGTATCTCTTGCACATCCCAGAATTACCCGCATGGCTTTATTCTGTATGTTCAAGTTTTATCAGCTGACTCTTTGATATGGTAAGAATGCCAAGTCTATAATCTATCAGCGACAGGATCACATGCTGGAAAACTGTGAACAACATTCTTTGTTCCATGTCCAATGCTGCCATAATTTTGAGAGCATTGAGACTTTTTCGGCATTTCACCGCAATAGCCTCCATATGATCACTGAAGGACAGGCATCTATCGAAATGATACTCATGTACCTCAGTTTGCTTTCTCTTTTGATGTTACTGATATTAACTTTGAGATTTGGAAACTCTGAGTTGATGACAGCACCCATTTCTGCACACCAGTCAGTCACTTTGTCTACAGTTGCCTGTAGCTCGTGAGCTATCCGCCGCCTATATGCAAGAACATCATCGGCAAATGTAAATATTCTTTCAACACCTGGTGAATCACGTTCTGCAATCTTGCTTGTATACACATTAAAGATCACTGGTGAAATTATAGAACCCTGGGGTAGTCCCGGAGCGATTTTACATTTTTCTGAGATCCATGTAAACAGGCGAAGGGCAACCATACGTGTTGTCAGGCCCTAACAACTGCCAGCAAGACTTTCGTCTAGCATAAGCTGTTGTTATATTTTGTGTTTGCCTCATTCTGTGTTGGCGTCTGTTGTTTAGGCGTTGCGAACGAGCTTCGAAATGCTGGGGTGCCGAGTTTGATCCCAGCTGCGGACCTTGAGCCTTGTGTTAGTTTCGACAGTGGACGTAAATTTGCCTTAAAAAACTACTTATTTTGTCAAAATCTGCTTGTGCCGCTAGGCGTCGCAGTCTATCAGATGATCGGCAACCGAGCCAGGGCGCGCTCAGTCGCTTCATATGCCGTGATGTTATGAAGTCTCAAGTTGTCCGTGACTCCTTCAATCCATCTTCTTCTTGGTCTTCCCCTGCCTCTTGTTGTTTCGATTTTCATGTTGTATGCTCTTGATGCTGGCATCGTTGGTTCCATTCTCATTAGGTGACCAAACCATTTCATTCTTTGCTTCTCAATAAATTTAACGATGGGTATGGTTCCAATAGTTCTTGTAATCACATCGTTTCTCACTCGATCTCTTCTGGTTTTATTCGCAGCCATTCTCAAACATCTCATTTCACAGGTGGCTAGTCTTCTCTCATGTTCTTTTGTTAATGTCCAAGTCTGACATTGATAACCTAATGTCGGTATAAAGATTGTATTTATAATTTGTCTTTTTATCTCAGCTGGGACAGCAGGGTGTTTTAAAATTGGGGCAAGCTGGTATGCGACATTGTTGGCTTGTTGGATTCTTGCTTCAATCTGTCTGTCTATTTTACCATTGGATGTAAAGATACTTCCCAGGTATTTAAATTCTTGCACTTGTTTTAGGCTGTGATCTAGAATCTTTATGTCGATGGTCTGTTGCTCTCTACTTATGCTCATGACTTCTGTCTTTTCAGTATTGATCTTCATATGATGCTTGAGGCAACTGTCGTGTAGTAGGTTCATGTGGTCTTGCAGCTGTTTACTATCACTGTGAAATATGTATTGATCGCAAAGAGCAGCTCATTGAAGTCCTCCTGTTTATCGACATCTGTTGGTGTTATGTCTATTTAATTAATATTACTTAAAAAACTACAACAGCCAAAAAAATGCTGTGCTTGGTTAGGCAACGTCGTGTAAAGAATGCGCAACTAACTTTTAAATTTATTCTGTAAATCGGCTTCTCCTTCCACGACAAGTCTTGTTCTTAATATTAGCTAAGTGTCACAAACCACAGACAAACATCTTTCTACATTAGTGCAGAAATAATAAAAAAAAAGATATTTGACTCTATTGTAATCATCCTAAAGATCAAGTGCTGCCACAACCGTCTCATGTCTGTTCTGGAACCCCTCATAAACATCAAAAGCAAAAGTAGCTGCATTTGACCAGGTATCAAAAATCTCTCACAAAAGCCATTTTCAATGTTGGTGCCATCAATAGGTCGGCTATTTGCAACTATGGCAGTGCCAGCCAATCTATCTGTTCTTTAATTTGAAAAAAAAAATCTTTCGCCATGCTAACGTTTACACTGACTCCATTACCCGCATTTAAACTTGTCGGATCATACTCAATGACTCAGTGCACTCACTTGGGAAAAGCAATGTGATTCCAGCCCCATGAAAACTGATGTCTCCACCATCACATTCATCATCATACTTCTAGTAGCCATAAAAAAGTACCGCTGGCAGCCTGGAATGGTTAGCCTGCAGGGCGTGTTTGCTGTGAATACCCAGGCATCTCTGTGCCGTTGTACAACCGACCCGTCTGTGTATTTCAGCACATCTGCCTCACCTAAGCTGTCATAGTTCCCTAATCTTAACCTTTTGAAAAAAAAGTTCATTCATCCACTGAAGAGCTTGCGAGCCTATCCACTGAAAGGCAAGGTGTTGCTCCCAAAAATCTCTGAACGTCTTGCCTCTCTAAAGGCATCAACAGTGTCGGCATGATCCATGGGCCGGCCCTCTCTAACTAATGCAGTGCCGGCTAATCTGTCGGCTCTTTCATTGCCAACAAAAAAAAAAAAATCCGCATGCCTGGTACAAAGATAAAGGTAGCTCCATGCACAGTGGAGTTTTGGAATGACTCAATCCACTATACGCCTACAAAGCAGGCCTCGACCCGCCGGATCATGCTCTTAGAATCACTCAGCACACACATGTGAGAATAGCCCTGCGATGCTAGCAACATGAAAGCTCGTGTTACCGCCATCACCTCCGTTGTCATGCTCCTAGTAGTCATACAGAAGATGCCATTGGCAGAGCACGGAGTACAACCGACCCATATGTGTAGATCAGTGCATTCGCCACATCTGAATTTTCACATATAAGTGCTTTGGCCTATGCATTGACAGCAACTGGATTCTGCTCCCGACAGCTCATGTCAAGGGTGGCAATACAGGAAAAGGTGCAGTTGAGCACTTGGGGCACAGGTATCCATTCTTCACCGAGATTGATGTTTGAAAGACTGTAGACCTGTATGATATCGTCCTCTGTCCAACCGAGCCATGATGTGTCCCTTTTTAGCTGTTGTCTTTTTTCTTCAAGAGAACATTGTGCAGAAGGTGCTTCAAAATCGAGCTTTTCTTCGGGTATGCAAGGGACCTTCAGATCTTCTTCCTATGGTGCATTGCCGGAAAGTCAGGAGGTGTCTCTTGTGCACCCCAGAATTATGCTCATGGCTTCATTTTGCACCTTTTCCAGTCTTTCAATCTGAGTAAACGATCAAACTTCACACCCAGTTGTGTCATCAGGTGTTTTCTTGTCAAAGCTTTCCCAGTAATGTTCACGACTAGAAAGTCTGCATTAGCCATATGCGTGTTCAACCACGTTACTGAGGATTTTTAAGGGTTGACATGCACACTGGAGTCCTCACACCAGGAGGAGAAGCGATCAGGTTCACTCTGTATTGCATTGGCAATCCCATGACGCTTTCTTCCATGTCGATAGACCAAAATATCATCAGCAAATGACAGAGTCCTGCCACACCCATTTAATTGCCTGTTGGTTATTCGCAACGTAAACACATTAAAGAGGACTTGAGGCAGCAGGAACCTTTTTAACAAATTGTTAGTGGGTCTGAGGACCTGTGACGTGAGGCGGCTTTATTGTGATGAGTGCCGTACCGATGATGAACAGGGCGTCGTTAACGTAACAAATACGTTATCCAACAAATTACAATGCCACCGGCCAAGTGTGACAGAACATAATGAATGTTAAAGGCTTCGAAACGCCGTTTAACGTTCTTAAAAGGCTACATTGGTGTATTGACAATAACAATGATCAACAGAAGGAGAAAATGTGCAATTAATAAAACTCCAGACTCATCCAAACACGCCAGCAAAAGTAACCGCTCGTACATCAATTGCCTTCATTACAAACGACACGTCGAAGTCCGACCTTGGAAGTCTGGACAGTCACATCGATCTCAGTCCGACCTTGTAAATTTGGACAGTCATCTCGATCTCTCTTCTGCAGTCTGAACAAGGTAGTATAAGTATACCTCTTCCTGCTGAACGTAATAGACAATATACCAGCTTTCCGCTGAGGTTTCTAGTGGAGTCTCGGGGTAGAGCGTCCTCAGGGGTTTAACTTTATACAACGACTGCTTTCAGTGGCATCCCATGGTAGAACGTCCGCAAGGATCTATACGTCTGTCTTCTTCAGACTGTAAACATCAAATGCATCGACAATAATCCCTTAACAACATTACGTATTGTTGTGAAGTCCTATTTGCTCGCTCAGTATTAATGCTTTCTCGCGCATATTAGCATTTAACAGTTTTTACCCCTCCCCTGAGAACGACCGTGGACTAGAACCTGTCGTAGTCTCGGTAGGAAAACTGGAGTCATGTCGCGGGAAACACCACCAATACGAGACAGCAAATACGACCACTTGAATACACAGACACTCACGTCTCAATATATCGTATATACATTTCTATATGAATGCAAAATATATTCATGACTACGTTAAGCATTATTATCAAAAACTTAATGTTCCCAGCCTTATATTACATACAGAACTAATTATTATTATCATGTAAATTCAACACACAAAACATCAATCCTATTCTAATGCACTTGGTGTGCGTGACAAAAAAATCGGCCAGGTCTTTTTCTTTCCCTCGGTGAAAAATAAACGTGAAGTTAAACGTCTGCAAATACATCGTCCATCTTAGGATGCGTGAGTTCTTGATGGGTGCTGAGTTCAAGATTTCGAGTGGACGATGATATGTCAAAATGAAAAAGGACTTGCCGTGCAGGTATTGGGTAAACTTCCCTACTGCCCAAAATATGGCTAGTGCCTCCCTCTTGCCCACGCTATAACGGCATTCATTTGGAGAAAGCTTCCTGCTAGCGTACACAACCGGGAGTAGGGTGCCCTCTATCGATTGCATCACCGTACCTCCAATAGCGACATCAGACGCATCTGCGAATACATAGAACGGCACAGAATAATCTGGCAGACACAAGAACGGATTATTATTAAATGCCTTTTGTAATCTCTGAAGCGCGTCCTCGCACTCTCTCGTCTAGATTACCTTCGCTGGCATTCCTTTCATCGTTAATGAGGACAACATGGCTGTAATGGTTGAATAGTGCGGAATGAATTTGCATAAAAGTTACACAAACCCAATAACGCACGTACTTGTTTCTGCGTTTTCGGTATAGGGATGTTAAGTATCTTACCCACTGTAGTGGCTTCGGGTTTACGGATCCCGTGTCCTACAACGTGACCGAGGAACGTGACCTCCTCGAAAGCGACCTTTACTTTAGTTGGTCTAACCGTCAGATCAAAAGACCTTATGCGTTCCAGTAATGTCTTTAGACCTCGAATGTGTTCGTCTAAATCATTATGGAAAAGCAGAATGTTGTCCAAATAATTAATAACATCATTACGACCCCGTAACAACTTGCGAACTAGGCAAGTACCTTGGGTTTACGGATCTGTACAGCCATGTACCTTGCTTACAGGTTCCAACACCGGGTACTTCTGCTCTCGAAAAGCTGTTAGTGAGGGTAGTTGTTGTAGCGCAAAACTGTTGGTTTTCGGTGTGTGTGGTTTGTTTTCAAGCTCTTTTGGTCGTTCTGGTTCGTTTTTCAGTGCTTCTTCGCTAGCTTGTGGGATACATGTGATAGCTACTTGCTTTTATTTTGAAGTAGCTGACTGTAACGCAGGTGTGGCTTGTCGTTACTTATTCAATGTTTAGCGGGTGTAACTGCAGCATTAGCTCCAATCACACCCTCATTTTCTTTATACCAGCATTCGATTTCCTCTCGCAAGGGCATCTTTGCTCCTGGAACTGATCCAAGGAGTACGTCTGCTGACGGTCTTTCTAAAATACGCACTTCAGCAATACCTTCAAAGTACGGGTTATTTAAATATACTTTCGCTAAAGAAAACCTTTCTAGACGACCACCAAATGTACGACACTTGCAATGCCGACCCAGGTATGCCGATTTGGAGATTATGTATCTAGCTACTCCGATAACATTCGCGTCCGTGTCCCGTAACACTTTACATTTTATATTTCCAACATAACCGTTATGCAAAGGTAAACCTGCCTCCAGTGGTAGAGCGGACAGCGCTGGGTAAATAATTTCGGGACGGATTCGAACCTAACCGTCTGCTTCATTTGTCGCTTTTTGTGCCATCGCTGAGTTTACTGCCTGTGCGGAATTATCATGACTGTTAACAACTCCTGGACAATCAGAACGTTTATGTGAACCCCGGCAGACATAGCACCTTATGGGACCTGTGTTGCGTTGAAACCTGCCTCGTGGTGATGGGCCATCATCATCATCTCTCTTGTGTCGGTTGCGGGGACAATCTGGACTTTTGTGTCTCCGCGAAAAACCGATCGAACAGGTTTAATAATGTTAGCTCTGCTTCTTGGAGGGTAGATCTCTATGAGGTGATTTTCTCTGTTCGCTGTGGCTGCAATAGCGCCCTTGCCTATTATTGGATTTAAACATAAACATTTGCCGAAACTGCTGCTGACTTTTGAGATTTTAGAGTTGATCTCGTCGTCGATGTTGACTCTCTAAGACAGTGTAGTGCCATGATAAGTGAATCTATCGACGACATTTAGCTTTTGTTCATTTACGGTTATAGTGGGATCACAGCATTTTCTCTCTCTCTCTCTCTCTCTCTCTCTCTCTCTCTCTCTCTCTCTCTCTCTCTCTCTCTCTCTCTCTCTCTCTCTCTCTCTCTCTAGGAGCCGGTTGATAGATAGCTGGGGTTTTTTTTCAGTATTGATAGTTAGCCTAAAGTTGGTACAGGCTAAGGAAAATCTTTTGATGATGTGCTGCATACTGGCCTCATAGCTGCAGTTTAGGGCGCAGTCGTCAGCAAATAAAAAGTCCGTAATTGTAGCTTTTTTAGTTTTTGTTTTATCTCGAAGCTTATTCAAATTAAAAAAGTTGCCATCTGTACTGTAAATTGAAGCAATTCCTGGATTGTCATTATCAAAGGCATTGACACGCAATGCAGCAAATGTCGTACTTAACAAGGTAGGTGCATGCACACATCCCTGCTTTTTTTAGACAGGGAAAGAGTCCGACAGTTTTTTTCTCCAACTCGTAGGTGTGTGAGTGGGGGGAGGTGGTGTATGTGTTCGTATATGTGTGTGGGTGGTTGTGGGTTGTGTGTAGGTGAGTGGGTTCGTGCTTACGTGCGTGTGTGTTTGTGTATGTGTGTGTACTTGCCTGTGTGTTTGTGTATGTATGTGTGGGGGGGGGGGGAGAGAGAGAAAAAGAGCTATATAATTGATGAAAATGATTCTTTGGCAGTCACGGTAACTAACTTCTTGCTTTTATCTGCGCTCTAATCACTGGCAATCATGTTAGAGCCACAAAAGTCAATTATCTCATGATTTGATGAGATATAAACTTGAAAACTTTCTGACAACAAGCTAATTTGTCAGGAGTAAGACAGCGTGAATGACATGGATGACTTTACCATACACTGTGGGTGGGACTGATCTAATCTCAGTCTTGTGTCGTGTCAAATAGTGAACTATGTCCGCCTATTGTCATGGCACATGGTGATGATTGATAATAACGAGGATGAAGATGATGAATTACCAAATCACCACAGAAGTAGCCATCCTCCCCTCCCCTTCCTCACACACACACACACACACACACACACACACACACACACACACACACACATACACACACTGTCAGTCAAGGAATAGACGTACACATCAAACCGTGCAGAAAAATAGAGGAAATGATAGCAAGACCCAAACAAATATACACACATACAGTAATTCTATTTCCTGAGGTCTCTCTGTTACATAAATGTAGATGAACGTTATCAAACCCAATACTGTGTTGGCTCATACATTCAGAAACCAGCACGCATCACATATCAGTACAGATCGTGTAGAGACTGGTTCACTGGGCAAACAGAAATCGATCATCTCATTCGCATGTCTGAGTCAAGTACAGGGATGCATTTTCAGCACGTTGACGCTCAGTTGGGATCTTAATATTGAATATCGGTAGAGCTAGAATAAAAGCACAACAATACAGCTTTTTACAAATATTCATGAATGTTGTTTTAAAATCGATTGTCCAAGATCAATATTGTTGAGGTTACATTTTTTTTTTATATACACACAGCTAACGCTTGTTTGCACTATGTTTGGCTGAACCTTAAGATTTCGATTCTGACAGTGGCCCTAGCAGACAGCAAACTGACAAAAAAATAAACTACTTGTCCACGCCTTGAAGAGCATAAGATTCATGGTTGTAGTCCTACATTTCTACACATTATGGCGGTGTGGTCAAGATAACGCCTGTTGCCTTTACTTACCAGAACAGTAAAGTACTCTTAGTTTTGGCTAAGTCGATCTGGGAGCCTATATCAATTTTAAACAGTCTATGACTCATTGGGAATTCCAACTCGAAACCATGCGGCTGGCAACCAGGCGTGCTAACCGCGCTGTATCGAGGTGATACATGTATTAAGTGTCTTATAATAATCATCACAATTTTTATAATCAGTACCATCTCACTTATAATGACCACCATCACTCTTACAATCACCACCACTATCATAATGGCCACCATCATTCTTATTATCACCAGAAACACTCATAACCTTTATTAGCTTCTCCTGGCATAGCTATTAATTTATAACATGTATTATTTCCACTGGTAATAGGGTATTTAATTTTATTTAAGGTAGTAGCATAACCACAAAAAGGTCTGTTCCTTATAATAAAATTTAAAAAAACAATTTTTACAACTAATTTCGTGCCTAATTTTTTAAAACTGATGTTGCAAGAAAGTTACTTTTGTGTTCGTGTGGGGGGAAAAAAAAGGGGGGGGGGGGGGTCAATATTAAGTCACCTGAGAGATATCACTTATATAAACTAGACAGATGTATTCTCAGTTGAATTCAAGATTTTCAAAATGCATTTTTTTTCAACATCAATTTTAAACAGTTGGGCACGAAATTACTGTTACGAGGAAAGCCTAGCCTTATTGATTGTGCTGCAGACGCAGTTCAATATTTCATGCTAGAGATCGACTGCAGCTTGACGTCATGATTTCCTAGGTCTTCTTCGATTTTTTTTTTTTTTCCTTTTTTTTCCTAAGTGTTTTATTTAGATTTAGTTGTAGGGGCACTGAGATTAAACTTTACTTACTAAGATGTGGCTCAAATTAAATAGTAGCTACTTTAGTAAAAATGCTTCAAAATAATTTTTTTTTTGGGGGGGGGGGGGGGGGGTGTCGATAGTTGGATAGGTCTTGAAAAATACACACAACGGACTTCATTCAAGTATGTATGTCAGTTCTAAGCCGAGGTTTTCATGTTTGTGCAAGTAACTGTAAAAGAAAAACAACTTTTTCGACGCTTTTAAAACGACGTACTGAAACTGAAATTTCCGTATTTCTAGTTTTTTTTTTTTTTTTTTTTTTTGGGGGGGGGGGAGCTGGGAGAGGGGGTGGGGAATAGGGTAAACCTGGCAGCCTTACATCTCTGTGTTTGTACCAGTCAGATCAAATAGGGCTGGGATTTTTTAAGTGTTTTATTGTGATCACAATGAATTGCAACGTGTCTGTCCAACAATATTATTAGATGCAGGTAATGTAACATTTACGGGGAAGCAAAGACTAGTAACACTGCACCCCAACAGGCATGCCTTAAGAGGCGACTAAGGGTAGGGTTGGGCTTGGTTTGGCAACTTCATCCTGTAAAAACAATGGTTACGGAACCTAACCAACCTTGAAAAGCTCAAAGAGAGAAGCAAGAAATATTCAGCCAACGGAGATGAAAGGTGGCACTAATCGTAAAATGATGACACGGCGTGGAGAAAGCATAAATGAGTCCGAATCGTTGACGTATCTCCTTTCACCTAAAACGGTCTCCAGAACTGGCACCTGGAATGTTAGAACTTTGTATGATGTAGGAAGAACAATAGACGTATTAAGGTAAACTAAATAGATGGAGAGCACATAAAGCGAGCTGTAGGCTAACGTGAAAGATAGAACGACTTGGCAGGAGTTTGTTGAGAGCCTATGTTCCACTTGGGGATAGAAAGCAGCAGCAGCAGCAGCAGCAGCAGCAGCAGCAGCAGCAGCAGCAGCAGCAGCAGCAGCAGCAGCAGCAGAAGAAGAAGAAGAAGAAGAAGAAGAAGAAGAAGAAGAAGAAATGATGATAACGATTATGATGATTATTGATGATGGTGGTTATGAGGCTGCTGTAACAGAGAGAGAGAGATAGAGAGGAGAGAAGACAGAGTAAAAACCAAGGAGAGGGATACTCGGGAAGCATAACTCAAGCACTCACCCTTTCTGCGTTAAAAATTATCTAGACGAGTGTGTATTTGAGGCTGAGGGATGTAGGGGGGGGGGGGTGGGGCAACTGGGTGAGTCCCTGCCCCTTTTACCATTAGGAAAATGCTGCCTCCCCGTAGAACAACGCCATCCTCGTGCAATTACTTTTGAAGGGGCTACCATGTATAAAAATTATCATTTAAAGTCTTTGTTTATACACTGTTTATTTTTATGTATATGTTCAGCTCCTTTTTATTATTAGTTCACTGAATGTCAAAAAAATATAAAAACATCCTTCAAATGATATTACACACATAAACAAATATTTTAAAGAACATTTTCTATACAGGGTATAGAACTCCCAAGCTACAACCTCAACCCCTCAATAAAAATTATGGAGTGAAGAGCCTTAAGGTACCTGAGTCCCCAGGTTCCAGCTTGTTTGATCGTTAAAGATGCAGAATGTGGAAAAAGATGACAAAGAGAGGTAGGTAGGGAGGGAGAGAGAGATGGAGAGAGAGAGATAGAGAGAGAGAGAGTAAAAATTAACTGATGTTTGTCACACGCAATTGTAAACAAAACCTTTTTCTCCCTCCTTCTCTCTCCCACTCTCTCACTCTCGCTAACACACACACACACACACACACACACACACAAGTAGAGATAAAAGAGAAGAAGAATATAGCTGTCGGCATGACTAAACCTAAGAGGGAGGAAAAAAGAGAGGCAGAGAAAGAGACAGAGAAGGTAGAGAGGGAGACGAAGTCAATGGATAAACACGTCAAATACAAACGTATAGAAAGAGAAAGCCATTCAAGTATAAAAGTGTTAGGCTTGGAAAAAAAAATATCCCACCTCCCCACCCAATATAGCTTTTTAGTTTTCTCTCCCCTCCACCTCCACCCACTCTCCCCATCCCAGTAAATGTCCTTGAGCAAGTCAAACATTTGACCGTCCCCTCGTCGTGTCCCATTTATTTTGAAAGGCAGATAGATTGCGCGCTTGTAGTTTAACGTATTAGAAATTAGTTTTGGAATAATTAAAAAACAAATTAGGCGGTTGTCCTCGAGACAGTTGAAACTCGCCAAGTAATGAGAAAAATTTAAAATTAGGTGTTTGTCAGACCTGTCATGAAAAGGGATGGACTAGAGAACTTGGAAACGACTGGCAATCCGGATGGAAAGAGAGGTGAAGACAACTGGTTTTGACCAAGACAACACAAGGACACTGACATTGTCCGTGATCATAAGGGCCCGACCCTGTTGGCTGAGAAACCTTCAGTGCTGCCACCACCCCCTCAGCTATAAATATTCAGTCGGCCGAGCACCTATCCTCTTCACCGACCTACTTTGCAGGCCGCACCCTAAAACATTTTTAGAATAAACCCTGAGACCCAATCCATAACCCCGTATACAAAGTACCCCACTTTCCTATTTACCAGTGAGCTTAACAACTCTGCAAGTAGTGACAATGAGTCATACGTCTTAGAATACAGCTAGAGCTATCACAACATCATCCTGTGTGTCAAGTCTACGGTTTTGCCACTGCGCTACCAGCCTACCTTGAACATTTCCTATAACCTTTGGTTTATTAACTGTATTTATATATATATATATATATATATATATATATATATATATATATATATATATATATATATATATATGGTGGTCATGAAATACCAGAAATTCGTTATGCTGATGATACAGTATTACTATCAACATCACAAAATGGTTTAGAAAACTTATTAACCTCACTCCAAAGAAATAGTGAAAATCATAACTTATTTCTTAACATAGCAAAAACAAAGATAATGCATACAAACAAAACTGCCATGGAGAAGGAAATATATGTTAATGAGGAAAGATTGGAAGTGGTGGAAAATTTCGAATATCTTGGGTCACTGGTTACCAACAATGGTGACACAATGAAAGAAATTAAACGGCGACTATCAATTGCTCTTCAAAGACTAAAACAACTGAAAAAACTATGGAATTGTACAGATAGAATTACAAAGGTCAGATTTTTAAGAGCATGCATCTTTCCCATTGCAACATACGCCTGTGAGACCTGGACACTTACTAAACAAGCGGAACAGCGCATAAATGCATTTGAATATAAATGTTACAGACAGGTTCTAAGAATATCTTGGGTAAAGAAAAGAACAAATACATCCATACTTCAAGAGCTGAATATTGAAGAGGGTTGGCTAGTAAAGACAATAAAACAAAGAAAATTGAAATATTTTGGTCACTTGAAACGTCATGGAAGTCTAGAGAGAACAATAATGGAGGGTATATGCCTGGGAAGAGAGGAAGAGGAAGGCCAAGGAGAAGATGGGTGCAGGATGTGGCAGATGATCTCCAGATGGGTGTATCAGACGCAGGACATCTTGCTCAGGATAGGAAGGTTTTCCGGAGGGTTTGTTATGGCAGCGAGGTTCCGCGAGGGACATGCTACTGAATGAATGAATATATATATATATATATATATATATATATATATATATATATATATATATATATATATATATATATATATATATATATATATATATACTGCCAGGAATAATGACTCTGTAATATTGGGCAGTGGTTTATTATAATAGTGTGTACAATTGTGCCAGTTGGAATTCTACAGCAGAAATCGATTTGGACTGAGGAAAGGAGCTGTTCAACCATTCCCTGCACTTTAATTATAAGTACTTAAGACCTGACGAACTGGTTAATTCATGCCATGAGCTTACCATTACCTTATTACATCACCAGTGCAGTGATGGAAACCCTTCAGTGAATTAAGTCGGGCTTGTAGTTATTTCTAAGACATTTTTTTTTTTAAATTCCATACATTCTTTTGTTCTTTCTTTCGTATCAGTCCACTAAGATGTCTTATATTTTTGTTGGAGCTTATTACATTATGCTTTGTTACATAGAACTCCTTGTGGTCCGGGTTCACTTCTGGGAATAGGCAGAAAAGCCAAATTTCTCCCAGAATAACGGTACCTATAGGAATAAACTCACAGGGAGCAAGTACAGTAGGGATCTACCAGTCGTCAGTAGAAATTATCCTCGTCAACGAGCGTTTCGGCCCACGATTCCTAGACGCTTTCGGAGGTGGGCCCACCTGAGTTCATGAAGCTCAGGGCTGGTTCCCTGCTGCACGAAATTACCGTATGGTGTTTTTCTTTCGGATAGAGACAAGACGACTTGGTGGTTTGCAGAAGGTACTGTGAGATAAGAAGTCGTTGCGGCAGCCTAATTAGAACAGTCAGCGTGCCTGGACGACCGAGCGACAAGCTTACGTTTGGTTTACTGGACACATGTTGGACTTTTATTAGCAGGTGGCAGAGGATCCCTGGCAGACAATTCGGACACGATGGACTTTTAAGGGGTGAGAAACCATTTTCCACTAGACACCCGGACCAGCTCACCGAGGCCCGTCCCCTACGTTGTTGCGTTGCGTCCAAAGCCAGCTCCAGGCCCTTTCGGCTACCTCGCCCAGTTTTTTGAGTGTTCGTTTCCGTTCATTACCGCGCAATCCTAGTTCTTTACCCACATTGTAGAGCGAAGTGGAAACGAGGCCTCTCGCTCCCACTTCAACGGCAAAGACCCGTACTGTGTACGCCTCGTTTCTCCTCAGACCGGCTGCTAAATCACTGTATTTCTCGAGCTTATACGTGTGATTCTCTTCCATACGCGACGGTCAACTCAATCAGGATGAGCTGCCGTTTTTGCGCAGAGTGGAGAACTATGTCAGGTCGCAGGCCGGTCTTCCGGATCTATCTAATGGAATCAAGACCGAAAGGTTGCGATATTCATAGTACCGAGCCAAATGGTTTACAACTCATGTTTCTGGATACTTTAAAAAAAATCTCTATCTGTGGTGAAGCTATTTTATTGTATCTAACTGTTGCCCCCCCCCCCCCCCCCCCGCCCCCGCCTCCTCTTTTCAAATTTTGGTAACTAATATTTTGTCTACAGTTTTGGATACAAGTGAACCACTGAACTATTTAACCGTTTAGCAGATTGATAAAAACAGTCGATAACAAAAGACAAGGAGAGACAAAAGAGAAGGAGATCAATTATTTTACATGTCTGGTTTTCATCCCTGAAAGGGGCAACTGCGTAGCTTTCTCTGTACCACGTCAGTTCACCTTTATGTTGAACAGGTCCTCAAACCTGCTGAGTCCAGTTGTCCACTGGCTTTCGCGTAAAACAATGCATGAACTGGTCCGATACTGTGCCGGCGAAACCTCACAATTACAAACACAAACACTCGTACACTCCTTTGTAATTAAAATGTGCCAGTCCAGACCAGCATGAATGCGCATCACTGTATTTTTTAGGCTGGGCTTTCATGCATGAGAGACAGTTACAGTTGGCCATTTGAGTTTTATTGTTTTAAAAAAAATTAATTTGTATCTATCTATCTATCTATCTATCTATCTATCTATCTATCTATCTATCTATCTATCTATCTATCTATCTATCTATCTATCTATCTATCTATCTATCTATCTATCTATCTATCTATCTATCTATCTGTCTGTCTGTCTGTCTGTCAGTATTTCTGTCTGTCTATCTATCTATCTATCTATCTATCTATCTATCTATCTATCTATCTATCTATCTATCTATCTATCTATCTATCTATCTATCTATCTATCTATCAGTCTGTTTGTCTGTCTGTCTGTCTGTCTCTCTGTCTGTCTGCCTGTCTGTCTATCAGTCTGTCTGTCTGTCTCTCTGTTTGTCCGTCTGTCTGTCTTTAGCTATAGTAATTTTTGAAATCAGACATATATATCATTGTTATTTTTTTCTTGATGTTCTTTCCGTCGTCATCAGAAGCACAGCTGCCCCATTGTAAACGTTATCACTGACAAGCAAAGCCGTCTGGCGGTTAATACAACGTTTAGCCTTGAACTGATCAGTAGGCAGCAGGTGTGGACTGCGGTCCTTGATGTTTTTAACATGAAACGAGCGTCTCTGCTATCATTACACTTTATGAACTGTAGCTGAAAATATTCAATTTGCAAATCAGCCTCAGCATATTTTGGTTGTTTGTGGGTTTTGCAGTTAATTTTATGTCCAGTTGTTGGCCACGGAACTGAACGATCGACACTCCATACTATTTTTAACATCAACGCAAAGTGGTGTGTGCAACTGAATGGAACCGTATACTTGGGAGTCACCACTTTATAGTAGCTTAGTAAAAGGCAAATATAAAGACCTAAAAAAAGGCTCAAGCGCTTGGCACTTCAGCCAGCAGTGTTTCGGTTGTCTAGCTTCTCTTCAGAGACTGGACAAATAAAATAAAACAGCCAGCCAACGACAAGTAGGGCACCAATGTCAACCCACCCCCTGGTGGTGCACGTGATAACTGAAGCAAAATAAACAGGGAAAATCACGACAAATTGTTACAAACAAGTATCAGTGACCAGACAGGGTAAACGGTAAAAAGCAAAATATAAAGACATGAAAGGTCTAGTTCTTCCAGAAGAAAAACTAATATATTCATGTGCGATAATAAATATTGTGCGACAGGGATACCTCTTTTTTCTTGTAATATTTTACCAGGCAATAGACAGGACAAACTAACCATCAGGAATAGAACTGACTCAGCCCAAGCAAAACAGATTGAGGCTCCTGACTTCGCTGATGACTTTTCTCTCCTATCTCACTTATGAAATAGGATTGAAGATAAATGAAACATACTTGATAAGAGATCGCAACAGCGCATACTTACCCACACACATACATACCCACACACATATATACATACATACATACATACATACATACATACATACATACATACATACATACATACATACATACATACATACATACATACATACATACATACATACATACATACATACATACATACATACATACATACATACATACATACATACATACATACATACATACATACATACATACATACATACATACATACATACATACATACATACATACATACATACATACATACATACATACATACATACATACATACATACATACATACATACATACATACATACATACATACATACATACATACATACATACATACATACATACATACATACATACATACATACATACATACATACATACATACATACATACATACATACATACATACATACATACATACATACATACATACATACATACATACATACATACATACATACATACATACATACATACATACATACATACATACATACATACATACATACATACATACATACATACATACATACATACATACATACATACATACATACATACATACATACATACATACATTGCATGCACGCACGCACGCACGCGCACACACACACACATTACGGGCATTTAATTCTAATGATTTAATCCGTTAGTGGTTAGGAAAATATTCACTCTGCCTTTGATGTAATTCGTCCATGACTTTTGCCTAGGTCAGGTAAGCAACACATGATTAGATCTAGGGATGTCCGTATTCAAATCCTTTGTATTTAGTGCGGTTATAACGTTCAACGTCCTCTGAAAGTACTGGAGAGTTTTTTGGGAAATGCCATTCTGGCCTCAAGACTCAGTGAAGGAAAACCCCAACTGCACCTCCACGCGGTAGAGGACGGTAAACACACTGCGGTGTGGCCAACGCAGCTATGGAAACCGAGTATACGCCGGGATAAGTCTACACCTCTGGGGTGCCCTCTTCTGTTAGCAGGAGCATCACAGAGCAGGGCACTCACTTGCCCTAGCAATCGAAAAGGTTGCTAAAGGCTGAGGCGTAGTCTAAAGCCATGTGGATGTGGAACGCAACGGGAAACTACTACATTACTATCCCAAGAAAAGCATCATGAAAGCCAAAAATAAAACTCAAAGATCTGATGGTGAGGCCCCTAGGCCAGGCAGATAACAGGAAGGAGGGGCAGTGGCCGAGCGACACGAAGATGGGCATAGGATAAAAGTGACTCCTTGAATATTAAAGTGCATGAGGCGGGAGAACTTGTGAGAGACCGAGTTTCTTTCAGGCAGACAGTGATGAGAGCGACGTTCTGCAAAGGACCTGCTACATGATATGATAACGTTTAACATCATTGATTTTTCCCCAAGTCCAAATGTATTCGAACGATGTAATGTTTCTTTGAAATATATGGTACAAACGACATATTTAGATCTAAAAACTGTTTCACATTCTTCTAGATGTTAGATTAATTTTTTTTTACACCGAAATAACTTAGGCTACATAGATTAACAGTTGATAGGTTGTAAAACACACGCTATGAATTATTGTAGTTGTAGCTCTGTGAGTGTCACTGTTTACTTTGCCTTTGTCACTGTTCGCGTTGCGTGTGTTACCTACTGTTAACATTGTATGTATTTCTGCTCCTGTTGTTTATGTTATTGTTGATGTTATGCATGTTACTATCACTAACGATGGATCAGATATTCGTTTTACGGCAAATAGCATTGCAAATATAAAAGAGATATACGAAATGTTTTTATGGATTTAAAAACAATCGTATGACACTGTACGTAGAAACAGTTTATAGAATGCTTTGAAGGGCTTTGAAATACCAAAGAAGGTACCATGACCAAACTATGTATGGAAGACACTAGTAATATGGTGTCGTGGAGTGAACAGCCAACCCTACACGATGGAAGAGTCGTGATGCTGACTTCCCTAAGCGGGCACGTCACATTTCAAACTTAAACTCGTCCGGGGGGGGGGGGTGTATATAGTCCCTTATATTGACATATACCTCTATCTGGTGAAATAATAATTTCTAGACCCTCTAGTTGCTTTGAGAAGTCTACATTTTCAAACTTGCAACTGTGGGATGAATGTTTCTGGTGTATAATTCAGAAATTCCTGTAAGCCTGTTCACTCCTTGGGCATGAATACGGGGACTTCTTTCATAGAGACGCTAGCGGGGGTTTTGAGTGGCATTCTTTAGCCTGATCTCCAAAGTGTCAAGACGTGTATACAGTCTATCTGGTGTACTAATTTACAGACAGATAAATGAAAGGAGACATTTTCTCCTGTTCTTGAGAGTTACACTCTAAGGAATGGAGAAGGGTAGCAGAGTGTGGGGGGAGCTGGTGTGTGAATAAGGATGATTACTAATTCTGAGTTCTTTCCTGACAGGATGATACCTCCTTAAAGATCAGGCAGACGAATCACAGTCCAGTCAACAACCACCAACCCATACCATTCTGGGCACCAAGCATACCCAAAAGTCCTACCTATTGTTGCCACTACCTCAACATGGCAGGAGTTTGTTTGTGAGTTCCAGGACTAGTAGACAATTGCAGACACCTATGTCATCAATCCAGAGAATCAGTCTTCAAGAGCTTTGTTGGGCTCCTATGCAGTTCCTGTGTCTTCAGATGTAAGACAGTCAGCGTGTACCAGATCAAACCGAGGCATAGCTATCCATTAAGTCAACCACAGTCGAATCACCATGGACTGAGGGAAGCAGTGACCTACGAACTGGGATAAGTGATCTCTTAATCACATACATGCTCTCTTCCCACAACACCTTTTGATTCCAATGATGAACTCATGTAATGCCCAGGAACTATATCTGGCTGCTTCAACATCTGGGTTGTGTCATTAATTCCTGAACTTCATTCAATGAACACTCTTGATTATCTATTCATTTATATATGTGTATATATTGAACCTATTACATGCAGAAATTTTCATGGCTGATTTGGGTGTCCCTGTTTCACCATTCTAACTGTCTAGCTTTTATGTTTGTGTGAGTAATAAGTGTAATCTGTGTTAACATGGCTATGATAGTGTACTATCATAACCTGGGAGCTACCTTTTTATAGTAGTGGGGTGTCCAGCCAAGGGTGCCTAGGAATATTATATATTTTGTAGTGCCAAAGCTTGAGTTGCCCTACTCCTGAAATAAGTTGAAATAAGTATATTGGCCACGGGATATCCCTTAGACCAATACGAGCCAACGACTCGAAATTATTATTTCAGAGTGCTGTTGGTTCTTAAGGAGAAATCCTTAAATCAGGCACGTGGCAGGAGCAGTATGTGACATATGGTAGTATATAAAGACAGAAAGTCAGACCACTTTTCAAAAAACATCTAGTTTATAGCTAGGTGATGCTCTGTCCCCACTTCTTTTCAACTTAACCCTGGAGAAAGTTACAAGGAAACTGAAACAAGAGAGTACTGTATAAGATTTTACAAGAATACTTAGATATGCAGATGACATTGATATCGTTGGTGTCAGGGACCTACTTAACTCTGTAATATTTAACATGGCTCGCTAGGTAGGCCAGCTAACAGACTTGACTACCTAGACATACCTAAGACACACTCCGGCTGAGTACAAACATGATCTTAAATGTACAATGACCAAGTCGACAGTAAACACTTCAACTGAGCTAGGCAGCTCCTATCCGAAACCCCCTTGGCGCTGACAGCTTTACAATCACTGATCAACCCAGGCCAGTTCCCATGGATCTACTAGGAACACGACTCCTATCTGGCAGTTTCTCAGTGCCAATTAAGCCGCCGTCTATTGCCACACGGGACTCAGCGATACACATAAGGTGTGTGGCCTAAGCGTGACTGGGCAGTGCTACCGCTATTACAATGCGCGTCACACCCTGATTAACTGCTCAAACAAATACTGGATGAAATCTCTACTACACAAAGAACCTTAACTCTATACTATCTAGTTGAAACATAAATAGAAATACAGCCTTTCATAGATACTAAATACAAATATCCTATTTCAACTAACCGTCGCTAAACCTAATTTTACCTAATCAAAATGTTCCGTCTTGTTGTCTCCTGTCTCAGCACACGACTCTCCCTCAATCAGTTCACTAAGCTTTTTGTTTCCTGGCCCGAGTTCACGGTTTAACACGCAGTAATCCGTGTCACCTGTGTGAACTAAGCTTGGCCCGTTAACTGGACCCAGTTTATTCCGTGGTCAAGCTGTCCGCTTTCATACTGAGTTGTACTGAAGGTCAACTCGTCCATACGTGATGATTCACTATCATCCTTCCCATAGCCAAACTGGCCTCTGACATCCGCCCCTCCTTAGGAAAGATATTTCCTGACAACAGACGTCCAAGTTCGTTGCCTAAGTCTGTAGTCAAGTATCTCTATCGGGTATGGGATGTCCACATGGTTGTGTCAACCTTTAAGTTATTTAAATCTAAGATGTCCTATGTTACAAGTCAATACACTGAGTCAGGTCAATGTTTATATAACTTTGACATATTCTATCTTCTGAGTCACTTACTTGGGAGATTACTACACATAAATTTCTTTGGGGTCTATATACACATAGGGATAACTCCTCCCTCTGTGGCTATCAATGATGTCAATACCTGTCACAAATATGCCACCATTTTCTGACACCTCCTGATCATGATGGTGATGACTAAAAAATTATGTGGGTGGACAATCAACCTGCCCGGGACCCACTAACCCAACTACACTCCCGTGCCTAGTTGGACGCCACCGAATGCACTTCCCAGCGAAAACTTATATCAATGGTCGTCATAGATATCAAATACTCTTACCGAGTAATCTAGGGTTAATATGGAAGCCTCCCGTCTTCCTGACATACCGTCGTGAATGTGTCTCTATTTCAAGCAATCCCTGCTGCGGACACTAGTCACACCTTCTGACCCACAGTGCAGTATAAATAGTAAACCCAAACGTGGCTTGTGAGACACATTCACAACCAACAGGGATGAGGTCAAACCTCTAGTGTATTTACCCTGATGTACAACATTCAGTGTAATCTGTGGTTACTCTCAGTGAATATTCAGAATACTAATAAAAATGAAAATCATCTGTTTTATAAATACCGAATAATCTACTTTATGTAAATAATTTATTTCATTTTAAGTTTTTTTTTCCCTTTATTTAATAAAAAAAAATAACATTAAAATAAAAAAATAAATAAAAATAAGATCAATGTTCCAAAAATGAATTCAAATTTCTGGAAAAATAAAGTAAAAGTCTAAATTTAAATTTAAGTTTGATACCGTCTAAAACCTATATTCTACAGTTAGTCATGTTTATATTCCAATTACAGTTACAGCTACATTTACATTATATCTACATCTTTATAATCACTTAGTCACATAGATCATGCAGCAAGTTTGCAGTTGCGCTGTCATACACCAAAACCCAAATGTGGTTGACTTCACAACAAACAACACGTTGCATTTAACATTTTTCTATTGTTTAGTTTTTTAAAGAAAAAAAAATTAACTTTAACTTTAACGTGAAAAACCTAACAGAAAAAAAAAAGAAAAAAAAAAATGTTATCTTTTATGTCTTAACTTATGAGAACAAAATAGAAGAAAAAGAAAAGTTTCACCATCCTAAGTGAAAAATGTTACAAATCCAAAATAAATAAAGTATACATATACATTTTAATTATAAACCAAAACATTTCAATGCCAAATGAAGTGAAAATCTAAAATGCATAATATGAATATACATAATACACCAAATAAGACGTACACATCTACATATACATATACATTGCACAGCACATATGAACTAACTAATACAGTACAGAACAAATATAACATATATATTAGACAACAAATATCACACGTAACATATATATTACTGCACATTATAACTGCTATATGCATTACCCGACAAATATTCCATAGTGTATGCAATATAGAATATGCACATATAGTAATGCCATGTCACATAGCCTAGCACACGATTTTATTCCACGCTCATTCCTCTCACACTCTTTGAAGAACTTTGATCCATGATTTGCACGACGTCCAGATCTTTTGAAGAAAAAACTGTTTATCCAGAAATATTTTCACACAGTTTATACTTTGGTATTTTCGGAAGTGAAATACCAAATATTTCCATGTTCAGGTTGGTCTTGGAGTCAACGCAGTCAAAATATGGAATTTCTTAAAGTTCTGTGAATTTAGGTAAATGTTTCTTGGAAGAGGTACGTGTTGTAGAAAAATTTCAAGTATATTTAGAACTATTAATTTCGAACTGTCAATTTCTGCTGCACTGCACATCAGTATTAACATGAATCCGGCCATTGTAGCATATCAGAATGTTATTTAATGGCCTTTATAATGAAGGTTTCAGATCTACCACTGTACCACTGAGTTTGGTACCAAGAAAGTTATCAATAGAGTCTACATTCTGGAACAGAAAAATTGAAATGCCAGAAATTAGCACTTTCAGTTGTATTATTGAGTAATGTGGCACCAAATCAATGATACCTTGAATCTGCACACTGGAACTAACATGTTACTATGTTGATACGATGTTTCAAAAGCTTTTGCCAGTTCTGCAAACTTGTCTTGTGTAGATATTTATATGGTGAAAACTTCAATGCTGTAATTTACAAGCACTAGACCAATGTTATTTCTTGAATGGTCATTTTCGTAGAACTTTCAGAAGCAACAAAATGTCATTTCTTGACTGAATGTAGATGCATAATCAAATATGAAGAATACCAATTAATTGTGGTTCAGTAGTGCCAAGCACAGCTGTATATGATATCTGTGATGGAGCTGGTAACTGTCCAGTTAAGTATAATGGCACTCTTGACTGTAAAATTCAAGTCTTTGCAATTGTAGAAATTCACTGCTTTAATAGTTGATAACTGGAGAAGTCAGTCTTTCATTACTGTAGGATTTCATCTCTTTACGCCGTTATGTGTAGAATTTAGTTTATATGTAACATTGTAGAGTTCAGACTATGGACATAGTTGTCTGAATAACTCAGTATGTGGGTACTGTTAACTGTAAACTTCAGCATGATTGTATCATTTAGGATACTGGTGATTTATACTGTATTACAAATGTAAGTATTTTAGAAGGAAAAAATGTTACAATCTGCTGAGAAGGTCAGCTAAGTTGTTCTGTGCACCTTCGATATGTGTTATTTCAAACTGGTAAGTGTGGAGTAACAGTGCCCAACGTGCGATTCTGTTGTTCTTGGGCGCTCCTGTTTTTATAACCAGCAGTGGCTTGTTATTTGTCTGCAGTAAGAAAGGTCTTCTCAAAAGATACATTTTCAGTTTAGAGATGCAAAAGACAACTGCAAGACATTCATTCTTCCAACGTTGCGTACCTCTCCTCTGCTGGGGTAGGCTCTCTACTGATGTAGCATGTCGGATATTGGATATTGCGTTCGTAATACGCCATCAGCAATATCTGTGACGTTGGTATAACATCTGAGGATAAGATACAATATGATATTAAAATAGGAGGGCTGGAGAATAGAGTCTTGATCCTGGCGAAGTTCTGTGTTCCACTGAATCGCATTGGCACATGAGGTTTATTAATAGATATTTTTTTTTGTGATTGATGGTCCCAAGTAGGCTTCGGAATACCTTTTTACTTGTAGGGATTTCAAAATGCAAAATTTTGAAAATAATTTTGTGATCACTGATAAGTATTCCCTTTGAAAAGTTATTCCATAAAAAATCAATCTTTCCAAATACCTTTTCAAATTTAGAAAGTTTGCTTGTCAGTCCAAATTATTTTATAATTGTAACAGCTGATCTAGTTGTTGTTACACAGTTTACAACATCACCAATGACAGTACATTTATGTATGATGTAGGTGGCAACAACTGAAATAAATATGGTTAATAAAGCAAATGTGGAAGTTTTTAGTGAGTTTACAATTTGTTTCCCTATGTTCAATGGAATTGTTTTCCATTTCAAACTGTTGTTATCTGTGAGAACATCTTTTATTTTAGTAGTGGAATCTAATTTTGCAATGGGAGATGTCACTGATTTCTGTTTGCTTGTGTTGGGTAGCACAGTCTGATTTAGTGAAGAACTTAGTTAAAAATTGTTCGTCTGAGGGAAGTTTTTAGGGAGAATCAACTAGTTTACCTGTAATGTCTCCTAGGATGGGGTAAGATGGTTCTGGGTTGCTGGAAAGTACTTCAACCCTTCGTTTTATACTGGTAGAATTCTCTGAAGAGTTTGCCAGGTGACAACATTTACTTAAAGTAATACCATCTTTCTGTTTTGTGATGACTTCATTTTTCCGTTTATTTTCAGTAGTAGGTAAAAAAGTTAAAACTGTTTGCATTCTCTCTTTCTCTCTCTCGTTATCCTTTCTCGCTGTTTGTCTTGTCACAACATGACAAGAAAAGTTTTCATTTTGCCATCTGATCACATCACTCTCGGGTCTAATAGGACTGCAAATTTAGCTCTACCTGTACAATAGACAGATTTGATATTACCCCATGCTAATTCATATAGCTCCTTTCTGCCTGAGAATGTACGACATACAACACGTTCACCTGTATAGTCACTATCTTTTACAAGACTCTTTCTGATGTCTAACAATGTGGCGCCGCTGTCTCGCAAAATCAAACACTCTTGGTCATTAATTAACCTTTTACTAAACTTGAGTTTACCATCAAAACACGCCGCAGAATTGGCTTCACATATATCTACTATCTTATGACCACATGTCAGTTTACATTCCTCATTGAATGATTTGCACACTTGACAGGATGTCTCTGTAAAATCTATCTGCTCTGCAGCATTTGCCGTTTGCTCATATGGTAAGTGTGCATCGGACACTAAAACGTCACTTTTATTGTTACTGCTCTCTAATGTCTCTGCTGCACCATTCTGATGGTACTGTTTGTGATATGGGCACTCTTCTTGCAAGTGATCTACTGATCGGCAGCTACGGCATTCCCGACGAACGTTGTAATGGGTTTTCTTTTCCGCTTTCCTCTTGTACCATCCCTGCAAATGTTCTTTGAACCCTGGGTTTTTCTCACACCATTGCTTTCTATCATGCTCTGTTTTACAATATGGGCATGTAATCACTGGACCCGTATCTCTGTAGGGTCTATGACTCCTATAACTCTTGTAAGAATTCCTTGGTGATTCGTACTGGTACTGTCTGTTTCTCATCTGAGGTTGCACAGCCGCCCCATAGTTTATATCTGGGCCTTTAACAAAACTGAAAACATTTTTATGAGCATTAAAATAAGCCTTTCCAGATGTTTCCATCTCTTTGACAGTGGGTGGTCTTTGTTCGATCAGGAATGTCATCATGCTGGTTGGTACACTGCATAAGACTTTGTCTCTAATTAACAGATCTTTCAATAAGTCAAATGACTTTCCAATTTTGGCGGAACCTATCCACTTATCAAAAGTGGTTTCAACTTCGGATAAATAATCAATGAAGTTCTGCTCAGGTTTTGGTGACAGGTTTTTGAATGCATTTCTATAAGATTCTTCAACCAAAGAAAAATGTTGTAATATTCTGTCCTTAACAAAGTCATAGTCATCTAGTTTTTCAACAGGGATGGTTTCTAAAACTTTCAGTGGTTCACCCCCTAGATGCTTTCTGTACATGAATGACCATTCTGTACGTGGGACTTCATAATGTTTAAGCATGTAGTCAAACTTTTGAGTCCAAGCTGAAATTGAATCACCTTGAGTAAAAAATTTTATGAGACCTTGGTATTTCTTAAATGATGGTTCTGCTGCCTTCAATTCAGCCTTTCTAATCTGTATTTCGACATTTCTGCCGGCTTCCAGCTCTTTGGCCCTCAATTCCATTGTTAGCTTTTCTTTCTGCAGCTCAGCATTTATAATTATTTCTTTTTCCTTGATAAGTAACTGGACCCTGTCCCGATTGGCTAGAGCTGCTAATTCTAATTCCTTCTGCTTTAAGGTTGTCTGAGACATTGCTTCAATCTCTTTCAGTTTGGTTATAGCTTGCGTCTCTACCTCTTTTTGTTTGGTCATCGCTTGCGTCTCTACCTCTTTTTGTTTGGTCACTAATTCCAGCTTTCTCAATTGTCTCTCGTCTGCACGATCCTGTCGTTCTTGCAGATCAGCGTATTTCTTGTCAGCCCATTCGAGAGCTTTCTCACCTGTCAACCCATTCTGTCCTGCCAGCTCAATGAACTCAGCTAGGGTAGACATCTTGCAATGTTATGGGTGCTACCACAAAACAGTGTACTTTCTAAATAACACGCGCACTAGAACAATAAAGAAGGGAAAGAAAAGATATACAATAACAAGAATGTATAATAATATACAATAATTATACAATTTAAATTTCCAAATGGTATACTAGCAGTTCGGAAAACAATTTGGATTGTATTGACAGTAAGTGTCGGACAAGGATTCCGAAATCTACGTCTTAACAATAGTTTACAAATGGCATGATGATGAATGTACTCCAAAAAAAATATTCAATTTATATTATACAGCTAATATAACATCACTGGTGTCGCAATATGTAATCAAATCACAAACGAAAACACCTATGAGAGATGGGTTTTAATTTAACTCTAACGCCACTCAACGAACGATAACGAACTAGTAGGTAAACAATTATAGACAAGAAAGTACAACGATAAATTTACAAGACAAATCACTAACAAAACACCACTAGCTAGTACTTTGATGATCGACCCGAGATCAACAAGTTGACATCGAGTCAAGGATCTTGGCACCGCTTAACGTTATCCTAGCACTTAACAGACCTATGGATAACTAACTTCTAGCCCAGCCAACCTCCCACACAAATATTTTCAATGATGAAGGAGGATAGACTAGAATGATAGACAATGTACGGCACCGCTGTTCCAAAGACGACCCTATGGAACACCATTGGCAAGAGAACAAGACCAAAGCACAACACCACAATCAAGACACAACTTATCTTTTCTCCAGCCTGGGATCCATGATGCCCCTTGACACAGTAAGATGAACAGGATTACAAAGATGATGTCGAGGACGATAATCCTCAGTTGGAGCTTTTACGTTCTTCACTCAATCAAAACGTGGCACACCAACAATTATACAGGACTACTTGCATACAATGTCATTGTCGGTTATCCTACTCGTCAAGACGCCACATGTTCTTAATACAATTAGTTATTAATTCTAAGGACAATAAGTTGACACACTAACAAGACAATGTAACACACGATCACAAACTAGCCTCTGTAATAATACAAATTATCTCCTATTAAGAAATGATTTCGATCCCGTTGTCACTAATTAAGGGAGCCATCCCAACGAAGTCATCATACATTTAGAAATCAATTCAATAGTTAAATCTAATTTTTTAAGAGAACGATAACCTATATAACCTAGCGCTAACTTTGCGAAGAGACGACTATAAACGCAACAAATCACGCAACAGCTAATAATTTAAATAAATTGTCAGTATCTATTATCTATTATATTCCAGATATAAATCCTAAGGACGAAAGAATCCCATTTATCTGTCAGGGACCTACTTTACTCTGTAATATTTAAAATGGCTCGCTAGGTAGGCCAGCTAACAGACTTGACTACCTAGACCCACCTAAGACACACTTCGGCTGAGTACAAACATGATTTTTAATGTACAATGAACAAGTCGACAGTAAACACTTCAACTGAGCTAGGCAGCTCCTATCCGAAATCCCCTTGGCGCTGACAGCTTTACAATCACTGATCAACCCACGCCAGTTCCCATGGATCTACCAGGAGCACGACTCCTAGCTGACAGTTTCTCAGTGCCAATTAAGCCGCCGTCTATTGCCACATGGGACTCAGCGATACATATAAGGTGTGTGGCCTAAGAGTGACTGGGCAGTGTTACCGCCATTACAATGCGCGTCACACCTTGATTAACTGCTCAAACAAATACTGCATGAAATCTCTACTACACAAAGAACCTTAACTCTATACTATCTAGTCAAAACATTAAATAGAAATACAGCCTATCATAGATACTAAATACAAATATCCTATTTCAACTAACCGTCGCTAAACCTAATTTTACCTAGTCAAAATGTTCCGTCTTGTTGTCTCCTGTCTCAGCACACGACTCTCCCTCAACCAGCTCACCAAGCTTTTTGTTTCCGGGCCCGAGTTCACGGTTCAACACGCAGTAATCCATGTCACCTGTGTAAACTAAGCTTGGCCCGTTAACTGGACCCAGTTTATTCAGTGGTCAAGCTGTCCGCTCTCATACTGAGTTGTACTGAAGGTCAACTCGTCCATACGTGATGATTCATTATCATCCTTCCCATAGCCGAACTGGCCTCTGACAGTTGGAGAAAATGAACAAGAGACTGTTAAAACACCACTCTCTTAAAAAATCAGCTCATAAAATGGGACTTTTTACACAGAATACATGAAAATAACTAGACAGGAAAAGGATATAAACTCCGGCCACATACAAGTCGATAATATGAAAATCAAACAACCGGAAACATATAAGTACTTGGGTGCAAACTTCAACTGCTCCAACATGTTCAGAGCAGAAATACTATCTAGAATACAATCTGGAAATAAAGTATACTATGCCCTTCAACATCTGCTAAAGTCAAAGTATCTGTCTCGCAACACCAAGATCAAACTATATAAAACGTTGATTAGACCAATCGTTTTATACAGCTCTTACACTTGGAGCACAACTAAAAGAGATGAAGCCTTACTACAGGTTTTCTAAAACAGTTTTACGTCGAATCTTTGGACCCATCAAAGATGCAAACAGCGGGGAATAGAGAATGAGAAGCACTAGCGAAATTAATAATCTGTTTAAATCACAACTGATAACTGGCATCATGAGAGCTAATAGACTGAAATGGTCGGGGCATATATAAAGAATATTAGATAACAGATGTAAAAACTGCATGCACAAGAGAGATTATTGGTCGCAGACCACCAAGGGAGACCAAGAAGAAATGGTGAGATAATGTCCAGACAGACCTGCAAACACTTGTTGTCACCAACTGTAAAGAGAAGGCTAACCAGAGAGATGAATAGAGGCAAGTGATATCTGCAGCAATAAACTTCAAGGTCTCAGAATGCTGAAGAAGAAGAAGTAACAGTCTTCCGCCTTATGCATTCCATGTACAATTTATACCCATTCCTTGTCTCTAAATGTGTCTTTTTATGGTTGGAGTTATTCCTACTTTATGTTTATTGGGGCCTGTCCATAAGATATAGTCCACACCCACATGAGAAATGCTTACTCATTTATATATATTTTTTTTTTTAACTAAACGTATATATTTGAAGATGTAAGCCCTGCTGCAAAGTGAAAGCAGACAGGAATCATGGGACTATTGTTTTATCGCACGGTTAATTCATGTCCGTCGGTCGATTCTTTGTAATGTCATTATGTTAGCAGCGCTCAATCGATTCAGGGAATTTGCTGAAAGATGACCTTTGAAATAGAAAACAATTGTGAAATAAGAAAAGCTCACCCATACATTCACTTTTAAGATCGTACAGTGCGATTATTAGACAGATGGACGCATATTGTGTATCCTGCAATGTGTCGTCAGTAGTAATGTGTGGTATCGTTTATTATTAGTTTCCCTGGTGGAGCTATAACATATTTAGTAAATACTCGGGCGCACGGAGAGCGTTTAGAAAATACACCGGCTCTATATTTTATATGAGGAAATTTAAACGCAATATATCGGCCCGAGATACATTAGCCCGGGTGATGGGTGTGTGTATTGATTATTAATTGGGTGGGGAATGAGGGTATTAAATATTCATTTTGGGGTTTTTAATTTTGTTAGTAAACTGATTGGTGTGCGGGGGGAGGGGGTGGGTGTAAATTGATGGCGCAATGGGTGTATACAAGAAAATACACTGACGCCATATAGGAAGTATAGGCTTATAAATGGAAAAAACTGGTTGTGTAGACGTTTATAGTAAGACATTTTTAAAAAAAAACGAAAAAAGCAAGCGTATATGGTGCTACACTCATATGCTTTTATGTTTACATAATGATATATAAAAATTGATAAAACCAAGGGTATGTAGTGGAAGAAGTATACGAACTATACAGTAAAAAATAAAACTTCAATAAAACCAAGGATGTATGGTGTATAAATTGTATACGTTATCTAGAAAATAAAACGCGATAAAACCAAATTTATATGGGACAAGACTTAAATAGGTTATGTAGTAAATATAACAATCAGTTAGATCAATGGTATATGGTACTAGACTTGAAAAGGCTGTAAATTAAAAAATTAAAAAGCGTTAAAACAATGGTATATGTTGCTAGTGTTACATAGGTTGTGTGGTACAATATAAGGGCATTAATTAAAACCAAGCGTATATGGTGCAAACGTTTTTATAGGTAATAAAAAAAATACAACTGTCTATAAGTAGAAGGTGCTACACCTAAAGTTTCCTACTATAAAAGTCCATATGATTTATAACGTTATATATAGGAAACACTGGCAGATCCCTGGCGAAGCATTCGTATAGAAAAGAAAATATAAAAAGTGATATGTTTGGTCAAGGCGTATAGCTTGTTACACTAGCTGGGTTATTTTTTTTTTTTTTTTTTTTAAATTATCCGTATGATTCATAATGTGATTTAAGGAAATGTCCATTGGTATTTTAGATTATATAGAAAAATATGTTGGACACATAAGGTCTTTTATTGTCTTACATATTTTCACTATTTGAACTTGTCAGCTCTTTTACTATCATGCAGCTTGTCAGCTCTTTAACTGTAGTCTAACCTGTCAACCTTTTCCCTGACGAAAACATAATGAACTCTTTCAGTTTTGTAGAACTTGTCAACTTTTCACCGTCGTGAAATTTTTTGGGCAACTTGACAACACTTTTACTGTCGTGCCTAAGGTTGATCAAATGGTCTGGCCATGTAACAAGATTGGCATCAGACAGGGCACCACAGAGAGCAATGTTATACACATACAACGGTAACAGAGCCAGAGGTCGACCATGCAAAAGATAAACCGCTGAAATATCAAAGACACTGAGAAGTGATAGATACTGTGCGAACAGAAGGACCCGTTCTAGAGACCTCATTCTCTGCTGACGCCGCCAGGCATTCCAGGAGTAGAGAAAAGAAGAACAAGATCGTATCAACTCTTTTACTCTCAGCCAACATGTCACATTGTTCAAACTAGTACCACTTGTTAAAGATTGCTCTGTCGCACAACGTGGCCACTCTGTCATCGTCGGGCACTAGCTTAACTTTTTCATTGTCGTTCAACTTGTCAACTTTTTTCACTGGCATTCACTATGTCATCTCTTTTACTGCCATACACCATGTCAGCTATTTCATTGTACTACAGATTGTCCAGTTTTTCTTTGAAGTACAACTTGTCGAGTCTTTCAATGTTGTTTAACTTGTCATTTTTTTAAACTGTCTGACATTTTTTAACTCTATTACTGTAGGTCAGATTGTCAAGTCTTTCACTGCAGAATCTCCTGCATGTATTTCACTGTCATGCGGTAATTTATATGTCCTCCAACTAGTTTATTAAGTATACACACAATACATTTAATAGAGTTTATCTAAAGCTACCTGAAATTTTTCTCTAATTACAATTTTGAAATTGCATAAAAATGAACACAATCATGGTATAGCCAGTTATATTGTGAGCAAGCATGCAAAATTTCATGCATTTAGTTGATATCTGAGAAAGTTATAACAGGATAAGTAAAAAAGAATGTAAAATGTTACATCAAACGATGTTAATTTTTTTTTTTTTTTTTTTGGTTAAAATATTCTAGATTTTTACCCCAGTGACTATCTGTCAAATAAGGAAATCCTTCGGATTGATCTTGTCCTTCCTCTAATCCAAGTCGCTTCCTCCTTCTTGCACTTCTCGATTCCAATGATGCTTCTGTTGCTTTCTTCTGAGAGTTTTTAAGCCGTAACGTGTCAGTAGAGATGAAACATTCTGACGTGAAACGTCCACATAATAGTTGCATTGCCATTAGGGGTGCTTCTAGGGCTTTTGCTCCATCATTGAAAATGAGTACTGCAGTGCCAGCTGTAATCCCAACAGAATACTAATCATGGTACTTGTGTTTGGGGCAATGTTGCCAAATTGTGCTGTTGATTGATTCGTTAGCGTTGTGGGTATAGCCATCTAGACATTTTCTCAACAGGTCAGGGTTCGAGAGATCTCTGAAAACTGACTTGATGACATCCATAACTGCTGCAGGCAAAGAATTTTTATGTTTATAATCCTTTTCTGTGTTGGTAGCAACGGCTATTTGATATGGACACCAACTAATTTTGCAGAGATTGTGAAGAGGCTTTTGATCCGTGGAGAGTTTGTGAAAATATATCGCCTAAACAGCCTCTCGCATTCCTTTCAAGTCATTCTTATTACCTATGATTGCATTCCAATAATATTTCTGAATAGAGTTAATCTATGTGTCCGTAAGCCTTCCTTTTCCACCAATATTCTTCCCATCTGACAGTTTCTTTTCCTTTCCCCAAAAATTCGTGATCTTGCGTAGTCTGGTTCCCAATCTTTTTTGCACTTGACCGACTCATTCTATCCTTACAACAGGCGTGTCACTGTATGGCTTTGAATCGTAAACTGTTTGTGTCACCATCTCCAATAAAGCGTGTGTATCTTTCAACTGACTGGAAAATAATTCTTTAGCGATTGTTGCTTCCATACCTCCGGATGAACCATTATGTGTAGATGTACACTGTGATTGGTGATTTTGTTCCCACAACTCATATGCTTCTGAATCCTTGTCTTGAGCGTTCCAGTAGTCACAAGATTTGCACACTTTTGTGAGTGCACCTGTATCAATAACCTTTCCTGTGACACAGCCAATGAGCGTGGTTACCCCTATTTTTGAGGAAGGTCCTCAGATCATCCAGTTTCAATCTACAGACACATCGATGTTCCAGCTATCATGAACTGACTGTCTTCTCTGCTAATCTAAATTAAATTTCTGCTGCTTTCTTCATGCTAGCTGCCTGAGAGGAGCTAACAGCACTTTCTATCCGTTCATTTATTAGTTTATATGTACTCTTCTGGGCAGGCGGCGGAAGATTCATTATTAAACAAAATGTTTGCAAGTCCGAACGATCACCCCAGCACAGCGCATAGCAAAGATGGCTCGCCTATTGACTGAGTGTACTTGTAAGCTGTTGCTGTTGTTGAGACTAATTTGAGGGTTGGAATGAAAAATGGTCTGTGTTTTACAATTTTGGTTGCTGCACTCAAATTCAAACTGACTACCTAATCCTTGTCTTTCGTTCTCAGTAAGTCTGACTTGACTGTAACAAAATGCACAAACCAGCCGTGATGAAATCTGGTGACATAGAATTTCCAAGCCAACAA